>AYEL01053885.1:0-13726 GCA_000484575.1 Olivierus martensii
TATGAATACAGTGTTACCTTTGGTGGTTCGGCTGTCAGGTTAACTTGAAATAGACTATAGTAAATCTCTATAAAATCCCAATACGGATTTACTGTTAGCTAATAATTTGTTATAGTCTTTAGTTGGTTTTATTTTAGATATAAAAAAATAGTTTTGTTCCTTTAAATGAAGGAGCGAATTTATTAACTGATGAAACAAAATTTAGATGAAAAGAAAAGAGTAAAAATACGAAAAAAAAATGTATGACGAAGTTTCACAATCTAACGATGAGATTATATTTTCGTGGGAAAGAAAATTTCATTACTATACTTTTAATGTCATTTGTGATAAGCTAGTTTTGGAAAATTAATGAAAGAGCAAAAAGCTATTTAGACATAACAAATACGTTTGACATTTTTTTTGAAAAAGGATCAAGATAAATACAGGACTAGCATTAATAAAATTTTACAAACTTATGGGACTGATATTGATTCAGAAAAATTTGTTGATGAAGTTAAACAATTTTTGACATTGATAAAGGAAGAAAATTTTTCAATTAAAAATATGGTATAAATTTATAAATGATGGGTTAAGGTCTACTTTTCCTTAAGTAGAAACAATTTTAAAAATTTGAAAAAGGATATAGATCAAGATAAATACAGGACTAGCATTAATAAAATTTTACAAACTTATGGGACTGATATTGATTCAAAAAAATTTGTTGATGGAGTTAAACAATTTTTGACATTGATAAAGGAAGAAAATTTTTCAATTAAAAATATGGTATAAATTTATAAATGATGGGTTAAGGTCTACTTTTCCTTAAGTAGAAACAATTTTAAAAATATCTTGTCTATGCCTGTTTCAAATGCGAGTGCTGAACGCTCATTTTCAATGTTGAAACGAATAAAAAGTTATTTAAGAAACAATTTGCATCAAAATAAAACAAGTGATCTGTCGTTATTATGCATCGAATCAGAAGTAATGGATTCGATTAATTATGATCACACTATAGATATATTTGCTAAAACCAAAGCCAAAAAAATTTTTAATTATTAATTTTTTTAATTTGAATTTGAACGGATTTATTTTTATAATTATTTAATACAAATATATGTATGCTAATGTTGTGTTATTTTTATTTTATTAAAATCAGTTCTTATAGAAATGTGAACTTTTATTTTCAATAAACTTTTTAAAAAAGTTATGAATTTGATGTACTGAAATAGACTTGTATTTTGGGGGCCTCATAATGATGTTGCGCCTAGGGCCTCCAAAAGTACAAATGCAGCCCTTAATAAAAATATTTTGGGGGCCTCATAATGATGTTGCGCCTAGGGCCTCCAAAAGTACAAATGCAGCCCTGATTATATAACATACATTACAGCTCCTAACTTGTCGGAAGATGTATGCATTATCGACTCCAACAAAAAGCCTTCGTGCCAGCCATTTTCCGAACTTATTCTGGTTTCTAGATCCAAAAACTAAATTCAAAATGATGTTTTTCTTTTGTATTATTGATGTCACGATCAGTTGTGTTCAAGAAAGATTTGAGCAATTGGATTATCAGTTTAAATTTTTCACTTTTATATAACATTCCTAAATTAAAATTTGAGACGACAAATAAGCTTTTAAACAAATATATATCAGTCTGTATAAGAGTTTCCCCAGTCGCGTGGAAACACTTCGGCTTTCCACTCTAGAGCAGGGCTTCTCAAACTTTCTACTTGGTGACTCCTTTTACCCGAGCAAATATTTTCGCGACTCTGGGTATATAGATATAAATAAAAATAAAATATAAATAAATATTAGGAATACGAATTAAAACATTTGCTGATAATAAATGATAAAGAAAATTTATTCGAAAACAATTCTTTGATCTATATACGAATATAATTTTACCATGTATTAAAGACAAAGCCAAATATTGATACTAATGAGCTGGCTGCAGTTTTGCTAAAATTTCTGGGACCCCAAACTTAGTAAAGCGGCTCCAAATGGGGTCATAACTGACATTTTGAGAAGCTATGCTCTAGGTCGGCCGGATTGGCCGGGTGGAAACGCTCCGGCTTTTCGCGCTGGAGGACCCGTGTTCGAGTCTCGGGTCCCACTCCTTGAAAATATTTATCATGGAGTCTGGGCCCGGCCCGTCGATCCCCGTTCTCCACAATCCGGCTGATCCCTCCGCAGGGGTTGGGCAGCCTGTGGAAGGGCTTGTTTCGCCCCGCCACTTAGTACTCTTACTGAGTGGAAAGTGGCGTCATCTGTTGACAAAAAAAAAAAATCGGCGGTACATGTGGCGGCATCATTTTTTGTGATATCTCACAATCCGTAGGTGATATTAAAATACTTTCAAAACGAAAGTTGTTTAGTTTTCACAGTTCTAATTATGCCCAAATCAGCATACGTTTTCATTGGAGATTTCAAAGTTGACCCGTTGTGCCCCTACTTTCAGTGGGCCCATAAAATTTTATCGTGCCCATTAGATTCTCCGAATATACTTTGATCATTCAAATTTTTCTCCCTATTTCCTATCTTATGGTGTTTCCGAGAAAAAGGGCGGTACGGGTGGTAATAGCAAATTAAAAATGCGTATTTATTTATAAACGTTACTTATTTTATTTATACATATAGCTATATTTTGATGGGCCCAGTGAAAAATATTCAATCAGATCCCTTACTCACTGAATCCGTCGGCCGGATTGGCCGCAAATAAACACTTCGGCTTTCCACTCTGGAGGACCCGGGTTCGAGTCTCGGGTCCCACCCCTTGAAAATATTTATCATGGGGTCCGGGCCCGGCCCGTCGATCCCCGTCCTCCACAATCCGGCTGACCCTTCCGCAAGAGTGGGCAGCCTGTGGAAGGGCTTGTTTCGCCCCGCCACTTAGTGCTCTTACTGAGTGGAAAGTGGCGTCAAGGAATAAGGAAAAAAAAAGCTATGCTCAAGACGACCGGATTCAAGTCTCGGGTCCCACCCTTAAAAACGTTTATGATGGGCGGCCGAATGGCAGAGTGGTAATGCGTTGGCGTGCCACGCAGAAGGATCAGGGTTCGCGTCCCGGTCTGGTCCCGGATTTTTTCGGGATACTGGGCCCCGCCCAGTGATTCCCGTCCTTCACCATCCAGCTCCCCTCCAGGGGTGTGGGTGCAGCCCGTAGTTGGAACTGACCCCGCCCCCTTAGTAATCTCCCTGATTGGAAAGGGGCGTAAAATATGAAAAAAAAAAAAACATAAAACATATAACGACAGCAACCAGTCTTCTATACTACTTTCTGTAGATTCGCATAGAGACACCAGTTTGCGAATTTGAAGAATTGCGAATAGTCAACCGTAAGATGTAGAGCCCTGACTGGAAAGATCAATTAACAAAAATATGGGAGTAGAATCCTAAATCTGTGGTTAAACGTGTCATTTCTGAGTTAATGATATTTACTTTTGTTTGGCAATACTTCAATCTGATATTTATAAATAAAATAATAATATATGAACGTGTTTTTGCTGTTTCATTATATATAAAAATTATCTTTATTAGTTTAATACAGTGGTTCTCAACCTTTTCTCTCTCGCGAACACTTTTGAACCTTTTTCTGAAACGCTTAACTTTCGAAAATTTTACCTTGTTTAGATTGTGTTGAATTTTGAAAGTAATTCTTTTCTTTCGATATAAGATTTGGGTGTTTGGTGTTAAAATGACGTTTTAATTTACTTGGAACCATTGCGCTGTTTGATAATTTTTCTCCGCAAATTACACAAAGAAGGATAGGGTGATTTTTTTGTCCACGTGAAGCCAAAATTCAAGTAATCGTCAATGTATTGACGATTACATTTGTACTTATTATGACTTGTACCACTTGTACTAGGTTTATTTGTGTCGTCTGGATTTACTGTTTCTGTTTCCTCATCATCATCGTCATTTTTCCGTTTATTAATCAGAAATTTATCCATTTTGAAATATTTTTTAAAGAAAAAAAAATATTAGAGTTGATACAAAAAGTATCGTTGCTGTTTCCGCGAGGATGATTTATATTAACTAGAAAGTCCGTTAATACCTTGCATTTGGCTTTCAATCCAAAACCGGTCTTGTCCTAAAAGCCAAATGCAAGGTATGACAGACTTCCTAGTTGAAGAAAAAAAAATTTATACAAGTATTCTCCACTTAAAGACCTACCTATTTAACGACTGATTAAAGTTACTTCCGAACTTATGAGTATTTTTTTAACGGTTGTAAGCGACGCGTAAGGACGTTTTTCGCCCATGCGCGTCGTTTAAGATTTCTATTGAATGTAATTCCCCGCAATTGTAGTTCCAAAAATCTGAATAAAAATACTTTGTGCTTAATTAAGATATAACTTTTTAAGTTGAAATTTGCTTCCAATATTTTCTAAATATATAGGAAAGTCATGAGAGCAGAACTCGGTAGTTCAGTGAGGAATACACACAGTTACTAAAAAAATTGAATATGTACTTCATTCACAAGAAAGAAAAAACTGGATTAAATATAAAAAATACACTGTGACTTCATAATCAGAACTGAAAAAATAAGCATCATTGTTTACTTATATAAATTCATTTTTATTCATACAATTCATTCTCAATTTTTCGCGGCACACTAGTGTGCCGCGGCACAGCGGTTGAGAACCACTGGTTTAATATGTTAGGATTTAAACCAAAAACGTGTTTAATCGCGTCTACTGTATAAGGAATTAATTAATTTTTAATACTGTATTTGATTTAAAAAATCTTATAATATTCAATTAATATACAATAAATTATATTTTGTGTTCGTAATTTTTGAAATATTAATCATTAAAATTGTAATATGTCTAAATTAAGAAAATTTATTTTCTAAATAAGTGAGTGATCGGATAACGAACACTTTCGCGAAAGATTTTTATGTCGGATAACGAACACTTCACAGAATAAACTGTGTGACCCGCGGACTGACGGAATGACAGGTGGGCCGGATGGCCGCGTTGTAAAGCTGTGGCTTACTATCCTGGAGGATCCGATTCTCACTCCAATTTTTCAGGAGGGGTCCGGGCCCGGCCCGTTGAACCTCATTCTTCGACCATCCGATTGACCCCCATCATGGTGTTGGCCAGCCTGTGATGAGTTTTGTAAGTGGCCGCCGCCAGATAAAAATATCTCACGAAGATATAGCGGCTTAACTAACCTAACGGAATGACAGGCTTAGGCCTTGCGCGTTCGTGGATTTATGGGTAAGGATGGGGGAACAGTAGTTTTTCCCGATTAAAATGAACTCGGAAACAACTTAAAACAAATCAAAGATTTATTAAAGAAGGTAAGAGAGAGATTTTACAATATTTTGGTGTTAGAATGGCACCCATACCAGGTTTAGGTCAATAGACTTGGAGATTTCTACCACGACAATGCTATTAATCACTTCCGAAAAATCCTGAAGAACGAGAAAAGCAATCGAAATTTGACAGATTTTTTTTTAATGGAAAATAAACATAATAAATTAAAATGCAAGACTATATATGTATATATTATTGTTATTACATATAAATAAACGTAGTAAGAAATTATATAATTTTTTATGTTTTTTTGAGTCTCCAGAACGAATTAATCAAATTCCCATAAAAACCTATGGTAAACCGATGATCGGTTAACGAACATTGTTTTGGAACGGATTATGTTCGTTAACCGATCACCCACTGTTATGTTACAGGACAAACCCGAATTCAGGAAATACTAGAATTTCCTAGTAAAAACGAGAACGTCCTAACGCTAGTTGGACGTTCTAGTATTTCCTAGGCCGAACTCGAAATGCCGAACATTTCTTATTCAAAGTCCGAAATTTCTAGTTTTTCCTAGTCAAAACTCGAAGTGGCAAACAGTTAAAATAAAAGTCTTCATTTCTCATATATTCTCGCTTAGAGTTCGATATTTGACAGCAGAAATTTCTTCCTTAAGAGAATATCCGCAAGCATAAACAATCTCATTGAGGAAGGCTGCAACCTGCGCCAGTGGAAATACAGAGGGCTAAACCGGTTTTCAATGCACGAAGCATTGTGTATCTAAATTATGTTTGTGCAAAAATAATAAAATTTTGTGTAATTCTAAATGCCACAAAAGCCTATCTTGCAAAAATAAATAAGAGCTATCTAGTTATGTTTTTATTTTTGTATTTACGGTAATACCGTGAATACAAAAATTATTGATTAAAACATGAATTGATTAAAAACATTATTATAATGGACATAATGCATATTTTTATTACTCGACAGGAAGTAGCAATTTCATTGTTATTTTCTGTTGAGAAAATGAAATAAAATAAATTGAAAACATAGCTAACTCTCATTCATTATTACGTGATTGACTTTAAAGAACTGAAATTGCCACTTTTTTTTATTTTTATGGATAAATATGTTAATATTTTTATTAGTCGAAGTTCAACATAAAATACGATGTAAAAAATTTTAAAAGTTGAAAAAACACAACTAGATAGCTCTTATTTATTTTTGCAAGGTAGGCTTTTGTGCATTTAGAATTACACAAAATTTTATTTTTTTTGCAGCAAATATAATTTAGATACACAATGCTTGGTGCATTGAAAGCGGGTTTAGCCCTTCCACTGACGCAGATTGCAGCCTTCCTCAATGAGATTTGTTATCCTGGCAGATATTCTTTTAAGAAAGAAATTTCTGCTTTCAAATATCGACTTCTGAGCGAGAATATATGAGAAATGAAGACTTGTTTTAACTGTTTACCACTTCGGGCTTTGACTAGGAAAAAACTAGAAATTCCGGACTTTGAATAAGAAATGTTCGATATTCGTTCGGCCGAGAAAATACTAGAACGTCCGACCAGCTTCAGGACGTTCTCGTTTTGACTAGGATAGCATTTCCTAGCATTCCTGAATTCGGGTTTTCTAGCATTTCCTGAATTCGGGTTTGTTCTGTTATATATCTTATGCCGTCATCTGATATTCAAGAAACAAAACTGACAAAGCCTATTTCCAAAATGGCGCTCATAAGAAAATATTTTCTTGTTTAAGGGTGAGAAAGAGAAATGCTGAATTCCTTAACTCTTTTTATAAATTCAATGAATTTCTATTCGTAGTGCTTATAAAAATTTTCAGTTTAATATACAGTAATTTAAATTAACAAAAATTATGCGAAAAATTTGGTAGAGCAAAATTGAAACATTTTAATAAATTTATGGAGAGATGTTTATATTAACAATAATATCTTGCCCAGCTTTTATCAAATAAAATCAGTATTTCTTATTTAACTGAACATAAATTTTCAAATACATAAGCAGTTTATTTATTCATTTATTAAATTATTTCCATAAAATAATATAAAATAAAAAATTTTCACTCTAATGGCCAATGCCTTCAAAAGTAGCGAAAATTTCTTTTGAGAACCATTTTTAATGTACAAAATTAATTTTTGAAATTTAAAATTTTAAGTATTTTAATATTTATTAATTTTTTCTTCTATTAAATATGTGCTTAATAATAATAATAATAATAATAATAATAATACAATAATATACAGCACTTTGTTTCCTAAGAGAAATTTTTCAGTTTCGTATTTTTGGATGATTAATATTTCATTGTTATTTTCTGTTAAATTTGTCAAATCACCACAATCAAATGGTCATTTTCCCATGAATAATATTTTTCATAGCAGCTATTGATTCACATTAATATGCAAAGTTTTTTGAAATGTAACCCATGTTATAAAAGACAAATTTCTTTATTAAAAAAAAATTATAGTTTATTTTTTATTATTAGTAATATCATTTTCAAAAAATAATTCCACTTATAAAGATATTCAATATTTATTGAAATTTACTTATTAATTACAATTAAATCATTAATTTCGTCTACAGTTTCTAATATAACATATTATTAATATATTTTACGATTAAATTAATTAATTGTTATTTTCAAATATCGTATTAAATCATGTTATACGAAATTATTTTATTGTAATGACTTAGTTTATAATGAACAGATTCAAAAGACTTATCTTTGAAGACGTCGTCAACAGTTTTCGAATTTTCTATAATGTTATTAGAAGAAATAACATTTTCATGTCATTTATTGTCCTTAAAAAGATTCTATAGTAATAATGAATAACGACAATCATGCTCATCGCATATTATCTTCAATACAAATAGGTCAAGCAAAAACAGCAAAAAAAAAAAAAAAAAAAAAAAAGAAAAAAAAAAAAAAAAAAAAAAAAAAAAAAAAAAAAAAAAAAAAAAAAGCTAAAAAGTGATTATAGACTCTTGGATTAATAATCGATCTCAAAATTGTAGTAAAAAATTATTTAGTTCTGAATAAATTCAATGCTCTACTACTTTGTAATAAATTTTTTTTCAAGCTTTCACAGCTTTGTGAACCTAAATATTTAAGCAAACATTAGAAATTCTATTAAAGATAAGAAAAAATATATCTGTTAGCACCATTACAATCTAACCAATTGTTGACTAATGCATTACTTTAAATGCAAATTTTATCTCCATCTATCAATTACTTTAAATTAAAATTTTATCTCCATCTATAAAGTTTTTGAACTGATTGAGATTTTGATGGAATTGAAAATTAATGTCGATACATTTTGATAAATTTTATAACGATATTTGTTTATACTATATTAATAATAATAAGCACAGTTAATATAAAATAATTCTATAGACATCGTTCCTAAATTTATTAAGATGTATTCAAGCGAGTTAAAATATCTCAATTTTAACAAAATCATTTAGTTTTTCATAATTACATTAACATATAGAAAAAATAAAAGTATGGTTATATCAAAGAATAGTTTATCGTGATTACCTAAAATAAAATTATTCAAAATTGGTGTGGAAAATACTTTAATAATAAATTAACTCAATATTGTACGATAATTTTTCATAAATTCCAAATCTTGGGAATTATTTCTCTTCAGATGTTTGAATTCCGAACTGGAAACATTTCTTATTTATATTTTGAGCATTTATCTGCCTATTAATAAACATTTCGCCTAAGGAAATTTTAAGTTAAATGAATGATTCCAAAAATAGGTCTTCTTTTCCTAATATTTCGGATACTCTACAGGGACAACGCATTGTCAGGGGATATTCGCTAATCTAATTAAATCTTTCTATTTTGAAGTAATCAACAGGCATTTGATAATTTAGATGATAACAATTGTTGTTACTAGTTTCAGATTATCTTTTTCTAGCATTTCTGATAATGTATAGGGACAATGGATTGCCAAGGGGTATTCGCTATTTACTTTAAAGCTTTCTATTTGAAGTAAATAACGCGTACAGTACTTGATAAAATAACACGATAACAGTGACCATTTCTAGTTTCAAATTGTTGAAAGAAAGTGAATTTTGGGAATAAAAAATCTGTATGTATGAAAATTAATTTTTCGTCTAACTATTATTTGATCGTTGTTGATGATTCTCATTAGTGATATACTTGATAAATGTGTCATAAAAATTATGAAATAATTATCAAAATATAAAAATTTTAAATTTATTCGAAAAATAATAATGTTGTTGTTGATCGGTAGATGGCGCCACTAGATTTTGGTTTACCGGAGACAGCTATAAGGCGGGTAGTTCAGAGCAACGGACTATCGGCGGCCACTCGGTTGGCAGAACGCCTTTCTGGGCCATTGGAGAAGCGAAACTCGAGCGGACTTATGGCTCTGCTAGAACATAACCTGTCCTATTATGGATCTTCCGAATACAAAGTCGGATCTCATTATAAGGTAAGTGCTTACCGTTGGTAGTATTTTTAAAAATAAAAATCTTGCTTATCTTTGGTTACTTCCTGTTTGTAAAAGGTTGGAAAAGACCTTTGATTCAAGCAAATGCCAGTTTACAGATATTAACTTAATCAAAGTTCTATTCAGCCTTGAATCTATTAATGAAAGCTCTACGAAGAAACGATCGTTATTGTTTTGAAAAACCACATGTACTATTTTCGGAATAATAATGTTTCTGAGTATTGTTTTTGCTCTTATCTCATTATTCAGATTCTCTTCAATCCAAAACTGAACCAGAGAAATAACAAATTACTTGAAAAACATCCTTCGAGTACATCCTCTAGTCTGATAAAGAATATCCAGAGATAACTGCTCTTAGTGACATTGAAATTATCTATTCTTGAAATAGAAATTCCGTTCTCTATGGAAGAATTACTTCCACTCAGTTGTAAACTTACAAGAATATCTTAGATGGAATTACGGTATTGAAAGATGGGGAACATCTTAGTTAAGTAGGTTGCAAATAGATGGCGCTTATCTACAGTAGATCACCTGGAAGACCGGCCCACAAAAAATGAATAAGGTAATAAAAATGAAAGGGATTAACGCTCCGGCAAAACACTTTAAACACGGGATTATAAAAAGCTGTTTGATGCGGATATTAGGATTAGAACCAGATTGCAGAGGAGACCCTCCAATATTTGTTCTTTCCGACACACTAAATTAAAGGGCACACGCCTCTTGGGGCGTCTCAATTGCCTCCATCTCTGCACCTCTCAATAGGTCATGTGACAAGGATTAAACAAATATAAGGCGCGGGAATTCGTATTAAATTCAAAGTTAACAAGTGTTTAGAACGACAGTCGACTGCGCAATGTTGTTTTTATGAGCAGTGTGGCAAAAATAGCTAATCCCTTAATATGTGCACATAAAAAGTATTCGATCCTATTCTCAGAAGTTGGAGTATTGGATGAATGCACATCTGGTGTTTCGCCTGATAGTTCTTTTCTGTTTTTTTCGGACTCATTAATTGTGTAATATGATATTCTAGTTGTGTTAGGTCTCTGGCACCACCTTGCATTTCAGGTGCCAATACTTACCATCCAAAACTGATTTAAAATTTCAATTAAATGGAATTGATACTGAATTTCATGAATTTATCAGTCTTTAACCTAATTCGAAAATAAATATGCTGAATATAAAATGCTAATTTTTCAAGCTCTATAAATGTACAATTACTTTGAAGAAAATTTCTTTATACAAATTTATAGTTGAAAATATTATATTTCTTGCAATATACTTTTGATAATGCGTATATTTATAATGTTTGATAATGTTTTGCAAATTAAACATTTGAAACCTAATTAGTATACTATGTAATACATTAAGCGTAATGTTATGGAAAATGAGAGTTATTCTTTTCTGTTAAACACTAACATATTGCATCCAAACCAGGCCTACAATAAGTTCCGATATATATTTATAAATATTTGCACTTTTAAAGCTTAAGAAATTCTTTAGAGTTTTTAAAATAATTTTTGTCATTAAATGAAGTTGAGAATATAGTATAGGTTAACTATATAAACATATGGTTAAATAAATTCGATAGATTTTTATTATTTCAATAGGCCAAGATTTTATTATTAATATCAAAATAAGTCTGTTATAAATAGTTATTTGAATGTTTAGTTGTTATGGTATCTTCTTGAGAGAATGCTAACTTGAATATTCTAAAAAATTTAATCTTTATATTATATATCTATATAAGTAAATGTGACGAAATTAGTAAAAATGTTTTAAAATAATATATCCTCTTAATTCCGTAGGGTTTTAATACTAACAACGTTAATTGAGGCCGTGGGGCCAAGAAAGAAAACTTAGTCTTTGGCTCTGTTAGCCTGTCAACTGCGATCTTTTTAGAACTTGTCACCACCTTTCGCTGTTCCGCCAACATGCGGCACTTTTCTGATTGTGCGCAGCTTGTGAAAGAAGAGGCTCTTTAACATTGAGTGTGATCAGCAGAGCATTCAGCGCTTGTCACCGGAAGTGTTCGAACTCTGACGAGCCACCCTTCCGTCACGCACCGTCACGCTGGTGACGGACGTTGAAAGAGTCTTGGCATCCCCGGCGAATGACGAGAGTCGCAAGCTGTCAGTATGTAGCACTACGGTGTAACTGTTAAAGTTACCCGTTAATTAGGAATCAGCTCCATTTGCTGGTTAAGCTCGTGTCAGGATCATAAAATTCGTATCCGAGGTTCACAAAAGAATCGATGATTTTTGGACGGCTGTCGGAGTTGAATGGAGGGGATCTACCGTCCGGCCTGCTTTCCCCCAGCGAAAGGTCCCGCTTTTTTTCTGTTATTCGCCCGAGGTCCCGCTTTTTTACGGCTTTAAGACACAAAAGGGATGGCAGTAAAGGTTGCTGCTTCCAGACTTAACAGTTTTTGAGTGCGTTAGCGACTGGCCAGGTGAGTCGTCTGCACCCAGGTATCATACCTCGCTGACAATAGGTCATTGTGAGCCAAAAGGAAAATTACTGTCTCCAAATACATTACCCACCTTTGTGTTACGAACGGGGAGAAATCCCGTAAAAATGAATTAATGGTCACAGTGGCCTAATGACGCCGCCTTCCTAGTCATATTCTTTCCGGCCGACTTTGTTGGCAGGAAGACATCAACTTGTGTGCCAAGAGATCCCACTATTGACCACCTGATTGCACTTCAAATCTAATATGGGATGTCTTCTCGACTTTATGCTTAGTTTGAACTAGGCTTAAGCTTAATAATTTCTCAGAAAATGAACTCTGCATTTACTTTTAGTGTAATTCTATAAAATTCAGCTTGTAATGATAAATGTCTTTATTTTTTCCATTGAGAATGATCTGATTCTGGCTATGAATCTTTTGATTAAATTGTATATCGAAGAATTAATAATGATGTTAGCTTATCTTAAAAAAATAGGCATTTACATCAGATGTGCTTCTTCTGGTATTTTATTTATTTCATAAATGAAACGAATATGAAATGGACTATGGATTTTGATTGAATGCTTCCTGTCTTCCGATGTAACCAAGTGCTAAATTTGCTAAGTTTATTTTGTAAAGCTATTAAATCATCTTTAGAATACTTTTCATTTTTGCATTAAAATCCGGCTTAGAAATTAGCATTCTTGCTTATTCTTCTTTGTTATTCAAATATTTAGATGTTTCTTTGCATTTTTCATTATAAAAATTATTATTTTCGTACCGAATATAAATTTATTCCATTTGCCAAAATTTTAATTTTTATTAATAGTTAATAGTTAGATTTAGATCAGTTTGGTCAAGTTGTTTTGGCCTCAAAGGTAGACTGATTTAATCTTATTCCGTAGCACTGGCCTACGTGAAAAATTATATGCTAAATTTATTATGTTACTTTATTATTATTCAGTAATGGAAACATAATCCCATGTTTCGTTTATACCAATTAAGTTCTATCAAAATCAGTAAGTAAAAATAGTCTTTAATGAAATTTCACGTTGCATAACACTTATGTTATTGTTATACAATATTGTTTTTTTATCAGTTTTAACGTATGAAAATTTTTGTAAATAAAATCGATGAAATTAGGTCTGCTTTGCGTTAAAAACTCCTACAGTTAGCATAAAGATCTAGGAACAGGTTCCTAGCCCTAAAGATATGGGAACCTGTTCGTAGATCTTTAGGTCCAATAGAATACTATTCAGTGATCAAATCTCAGCGGACCTATTTGTTTAATTATGTTTCTTTCCAGATTTCTTGTTAAACCTATTCAATGCCGATTTAGCTTCTTTAAAACTAATTCTAGAAATTAAATCACTGCAAGTTTCAATTATTCTACATATAAAAGCTAGATACAGTAGTGTAGAAATACTCACTATCATTTACTAATTAAAATTATAATGTGCATATAAAATTATGATGTACTAATACACAGATAGGGTAAATCGGGGGAATATGCCGACCTTAGTGAAAATTTTAAA
>AYEL01053896.1:0-15056 GCA_000484575.1 Olivierus martensii
TTTTACAAACCGAAAATTAACGGTAATTTGTTAATTGACATCATAAAAGGAGGCGGAGTTTTGTTAGTAAGACTGGTCTATGCTTACAACTCGCATTAATCGAATATCTGCTGACACTAACTGAAAAACGGTATCAATTTTATAAGTCGCACTAATCGAAATCGCATTATTCGAACTCGCACTAATCGAGGCCTACCTGTATAACAAATTTGGTTGAGCGATGTGACAAGTAGAACAATCCACAATGAAGAATTTCCTACTCTATTTTTGTTCCTACTGGACTGAAATTTTCGGGGAATTTCAAGTAATCTAAAAAAAAAAATAATACTTATATCCCAAATTTTATTGAAATTGGTTGAAACGTGATGTGTATCGAGATGTACACCTCGTTTCAACCAATTTTAATAAAGAGGAGTCTACAGAGAAAAAAATCCTCTAGAGAGAAACATTTTGTTTCAAGCAATTTCAATGAAATTTGAAGCCAAGAATATATATTTACTTCCTTTTCGTCCGTCCAGCTTAGCCGCGACCATCGACGCAAGTACGCGTGCGCTAACTGAAATCCAACTTAGCCGCGACCATCGACGCAAGTACGCGTGCGCTAACTGAACGAGTCCAGTGACAAAATAGGGATAACTGCTTGGCACATGGATGCTTTCAAACGCAAGATAGCCATCACAAATAGAAAAAAAATAAGCGAAAACACTAAAATGACAAATAACAGAAACATGCAAAGAAAAGTAAATCGAAACCGAAACCATTCCCATCCGTCATTATACCGACTGCGACTCTCCCTTTCGCGTTTGCATTCCCATCCGTCATTATACCGACTGCGACTCTCCCTTTCGCGTTTGGTCCCACCCGTTATTATACCGACTGCGACTCTCCCTTTCGCGTTTGGACTCTACCTTAGCTAAGCGTGGCTATCGTGAACGGACAATAATTTGATTGATATTTATTTGCTACTAAATTCTTAATTCAATATTCCCACCCGTCATTATACCGACTGCTACTCTCCCTTTCGCGTTTGGACTCATCCACCCTTATCTAGGCGCGGTTTCGTGAACGGACAATACAGACTCTTCCCTTTTAATTTTTATGATTTTTTTTTTTTTTGTTTATTTTCAAGCTGATCTAGTTCTTTTTTTAATTTGATTTGAAACTTCAAATTTGACAATTGACGTTCTGTTAAATATTTTTTTTTTTTGAATGCAAATGTCAGATTAATATTTAAATTAGGACAAAAGTTACAGCGCGTTGAATTTCGGCCTTAATTCTTGTAATAGAGTGTCTGCCATCACTGTGTTGAGCTTACAGTCATTGTTATGTCTTTGAAAACACGAAACGAATTAATCTCTCAGTTATCAAATATCTTTAATTTTTAATATTAAATTTTTACTTTTTATTAAAAAATATACTCGAATGAAAATTTATGGAAGAACATCCGGAATGAAAATTCAAAATTTCAAAAAATTTCTATATAGCATCAAGATTCTAAACAGAATTTGCGCATTTTGAACCTTATTGTTAATGATTGCATCAGTATTTAATCAAAACATTTATTTATTATTATTATAAAAAATTATAAACTAATAATTCGCATATTATAACAAAGTTCGAGGCATTTCATATTTTTTAATTAAATCAAACACAAATTATGACATAAATAAATTTGCTAGTTTAAAAATTTTGTAAACCTGGTGGTGAGTTACAATTTGAATATTTCTTTTTTTTTTTTAATTCGTAAAATTATAAACTAATAATTCGCATATTATAAGAAAGTTCGAGGCATTTCATATTTTTTTAATTAAATAACACAAATTATGACATAAATAAATTTGCTAGTTTAAAAGTTTTGTAAACCTGGTGGTGAGTTACAATTTGAATATTTCTTTTTTTTTTTTAATTTCGTCTGTTAGAAACTAAATTATAACTTAAGTTTTAATGGATTATAATGTAAATGTTTGGCTGGATTCTGCTTTTCACCGAATTGCCAAATGTGGCACCATTCGATAGATCTCATCAAACTGACTCAAAAATTATAATAGAACCATGGGCGAAAGCGGTATCGATTAGTATATATTCCGAAAAATTTAGCTCAGAATTGGTAAACGAACCAAGTACCGCCGCCATGTTGAACGAGAGGTAAAACGTCACGTGACCATCATCGTAATGACGAGGCACTGCTATGATTTTTTTTACACCTTGTTTTAAACGCCAAAAATATGCCGGGAATTATTCTTATGATTATGTGGGTTATGATTTTATGTTGAAATCCATAAGTTACCTACGTAATTTATGAATTTATATATTATATGTTTGCATCTTTATATATATTACATCTTGAAAGTGTTCTTGCCAAGGAGTTTGAATATAGTTCTTGCGCGATACCTTCTACACCTTGTTTTAAACGCCAAAGATATTCCGAGAATTATTCTTATGATTATGTGGGTTATGATTTTATGTTGAAATCCATGTTATGAATTTATATATTATATATTTGCATCTTTATATATATTACATCTTGAAAGAATTCTTGCCAAGGAGTTTGAATATAGTTCTTGCGCGATACCTTCAAGATATATTACAGTAAACACCCTTATAACGCGCTCTCCTATAACACGAATTCGTGTAATTATATCCCGTGAATTATACATCTTGAAAGTGTCGCGCAAGACACTGACACATTCAAGATGGCGTTGCGAACAGGTATCGATACTTCGTTATGATAAGTACTTTTTCATATAGCTACTTATCGGTTTCGACGATTGATTTATTGATATATACCGATTTATTACTAATAATATGACTAAAAATATGCAAAAATCTCGGATTCCGTGAAAAGCAGAATCTTGCCGAATGTTATATATATATATATATATGCAGGGTCGGATTTACCAATAGGCCGCAATTCTAGGGGCCCCAAAACTATCAATCAGTTTTCAACTTTTATAAACTTTTAATAAGAAAAAATGGATTTTTATTAAAGTGCTAGATAGAAAGTAAAATTTTAAAAGTTCCTTATAAGTTATAAGGAACTTTTAACTTTTAGGGGCCCCAAAGCCTTGCTGTTCCTAGGGCCCCAAAAAATGCAAATCCGGTCCTGTATATATGTATAAAAATAAATAATTCGATGTGTTTATAAATACATTGTTATATTTAAAACGTTATACGAAAATCAGCAAATATAGGACGATTCAAAAATATCCTCAATCCGATCGTTGTCAGTGACATGCATAAGTTTATGAATAGAGCAATTCAATTTTGAATCCGTAAAATAATTTTTAAGCAGGAAGGTATTTTAGAATTCCATTCTTCGGAACTCGTTCTTGACAGAAAACAATTAACCTATCCTTTCTTACTTCTATAATATTATTTGTCAATCATTCATTTTCCTCCCCCCCTCTCTCTCTAAAAAAATAAACCTATCATTTCTTACTTCTATAATATTATTTGTCAATCATTCATTTTCCTCCCCCCCTCTCTCTCTCTCTCTATTCATTTTGCTAGCGTAGAAGTTAGTTTAACCTATTAATTGAACAAAAGAACAATTCGCAATTTCTTTTTTTACTGTTTCGTTATTGATTTCCTGATTTTACTGAATTGTTGAACGTTATGTCTGCATTGTAGATCTCTACTAATAGATATCACAGTTCTAATTTTTTAATAATAATAATAATAGTTTTTGATTTTATTCAAACCGATCTATCACGGAAATATTGATATATTATTGGATAAAGTTGATTTTTTATTTATAACGTTTATTGCATCAGATCAATAAATACAAATTTTAATTAAAATCAATGGTTAAATCATAGATTGCATGCTAGTGGAATGAATGTCGCGTCGCGTCCGGCAGCGTGGCATCGCCTATATAGCAGGCTTTTTTAATGAGCATATAAATATGTCATCCAAATCACGATGTAGAGATCATCTAACACGAATTGTTGATTTAAAGATTCATTTCAGTCGATTCACTACATCGTGGTCAGGGAGACGTATGTATATATAATATTTATTTAAAAAGCTTGCTATCTTATAGGCGACGCCGCGCTACCGAATGCGACGCGATACGTCTTCCATCTGCAGGTAATCTACCATTTTTCCGCTTTTATGATTTTCATACATGTTCAACTAAGTTCAACTCTATAGATTTGTGAATATAAAATAGTGGCACCAAAATGATGTCATAAGAAAGCAGTCCTATAGGTGCATTATAAATTTTCAGAGATGTGCGTTTTTTTTTTCTTTTGCTTAGCATAATGCATGTCAGTTGTATACAAATAATCGATCGCGATTCTCACACGATCTCGCTTGAAGTATCCTGTTACTAACTTATGGCAATTTTAGAATATTTTATTCCATTACAATATTAAATTTTATTCATTATTATTATACTATTCATAGCTATACTAAAAGAATAATATATGGAATATAATCATTTTTATAGAAAAATTAATAATAATTTAAAATCGTAATAAATAAAATTTGTTAAACTTAATTGTATATACAGAAAGTTTGATTTCATCTAAGAGATTCGGATTGCATCACATTCACCGTTGTTAATCATTAATTAATGTTCTCATCTGACTAGTGAATGAAAAACCACTAAATCTGAAAAAAAATATAAGATTGTATCTGCTATAAATTAAAGAAATTTTAGTAGCTAATGTTTTTTGCAACAGGTGGGGGGGAAAATTCATCCATCATTTGCTCTTCGTGTTATAAGAGCCTCTAAAAAGTTGTCTTCCTTCTTTTTTTTGGTGGGATGAGTACAACCTATAAATCTCTTTCAAGAAAAAATAAATTTTTGCATTTGGACTTATAATAAATGCGAACGTTTAAGATAAAACTCCAACGCGAATATCTCACTACTGTCCGTCCAACTTAGCCGCGACCATCGACGCAAGTACGCGTGCGATCCAACTTAGCCGCGACCATCGACGCAAGTACGCGTGCGCTAACTGAACGAGTCCAGTGACAAAATAAGGATGACAGCTTCGCACATGGATGTTTTCAAACGCAAGATACTGAATGTAAGTTTATTGTGTGGGGTCCGCGGAGCGACTGTGGCGTCAGGATATTTATAGCCAAAAACGCGGTGCACTAGTTTTCTTAGGTGATTAAACAAGTGCGCAATTAAGAAAGTTTGAGGACACCACCTAATCTACAAATATTAAAAATGTAAAAGGAAACGAAACTATATAACGAAATTTCTCTCTAAATTGTTGAAACGTAATCTCAAACCGAACGGAAAAAGGAGTCAGACACCGAATAACATAACTGTGGGAAAGAGGAAGAAAAAAGGAAAGAGGGAAAATGTCTCCGAGATGTGAAAGAGTAAAAAATAAGTTTCTCAAGAAATAAGGTGAAAAAAGAAGAAGAAAAAATCTATAGGAAAAGGCAGGGGAAGAGGAGAATGAAAAATTAGAAGAATTGAGGAATTAAACGAAGAACAAACAATTAAGAAAGTGTAACGTTCCTCAAGAAAACCCTGATCGAAATCTTCATGAAAACCCATCATTTGGCACAATTGTTGCCCTACCGCAGCACGACGAAAGTGGTACACATCGAAAGGGAGCACGAAACACACAAAAAATCCCTAGTGAACCAGTAATCAAAGGTTTATGAACTATAGAGCCGCAAAGTACTGTTGGTTGCAAACGGTGTCTGCGGTTTGACGTTGTGTCTGGCCTCGCTGCAGTCTACGACGCGATGCGTTCCGTTCCCATGCTTCGCTACCTATGTCGCCTATACACCTCTGTATCTCGTAAACCTTTAACCTTTGACCCCTCGTCCACTAGGGATTTTTTTGAATGTTTTAGCCCCCTTTCCATCTGTACCACTTTCGCCGTGCTTCGGTAAGGCGACAATTGTACTCATCATTTCTCCTTTAGGTACGCTCTGGTTGAGACTAATACCCTCCATTAGATAAAATGATTAATATGTCTACTTCGTTTCCTTTTCAATACAATATTTCTCATATAATAAATCTTTTATAATTTTCTTTTATCATATTTTTCGTTTCTTTAATTTTTTTGCGTCTTAAAAACCTCTCGAAACCATGTTGCGATAATTTAAAAAGTTTGCTATCTTATAGGCGACGCAGCGTTACCGGATGCGACGCGATACACATGTTCAACTAAGTTCAACTCTATAGATTTGTGAATATAAAATAGTGGCACCAAAATGATGCGTGCAGTCCTATAGGTGCATAAGAAATTTTCAGAGATGCGCGTTTTTTTTTTTTTGCTTAGCATAATGCATGTCAGTTGTATGGGATGTGCACTAGTTTTCTTAGGTGATTAAACAAGTGCACAATTAAGAAAGTTTGAGGACACCACCTAATCTACAAATATTAAAAATGTAAAAGGAAACGAAACTATATAACGAAATTTCTCTCTAAATTGTTGAAACGTAATCTCAAACCGAACGGAAAAAGGAGTCAGACACCGAATAACATAACTGTGGGAAAGAGGAAGAAAAAAGGAAAGAGGGAAAATGTCTCCGAGATGTGAAAGAGTAAAAAATAAGTTTCTCAAGAAATAAGGTGAAAAAAGAAGAAGAAAAAAATCTATAGGAAAAGGCAGGGGAAGAGGAGAATGAAAAATTAGAAGAATTGAGGAATTAAACGAAGAACAAACAATTAAGAAAGTGTAACGTTCCTCAAGAAAACCCTGATCGAAATCTTCATGAAAACCCATCATTTGGCACAATTGTTGCCCTACCGCAGCACGACGAAAGTGGTACACATCGAAAGGGAGCACGAAACACAAAAAATCCCTAGTGAACCAGTAATCAAAGGTTTATGAGATATAGAGCCGCAAAGTACTGTTGGTTGCAAACGGTGCCTGCGGTTTGACGTTGTGTCTGGCCTCGCTGCAGTCTACGACGCGATGCGTTCCGTTCCCATGCTTCGCTACCTATGTCGCCTGTACACCTCTGTATCTCGTAAACCTTTAACCTTTGACCCCTCGTCCACTAGGGATTTTTTTGAATGTTTTAGCCCCCTTTCCATCTGTACCACTTTCGCCGTGCTTCGGTAAGGCGACAATTGTACTCATCATTTCTCCTTTAGGTACGCTCTGGTTGAGACTAATACCCTCCATTAGATAAAATGATTAATATGTCTACTTCGTTTCCTTTTCAATACAATATTTCTCATATAATAAATCTTTTATAATTTTCTTTTATCATATTTTTCGTTTCTTTATTTTTTTTGCGTCTTAAAAACCTCTCGAAACCATGTTGCGATAATTTAAAAAGTTTGCTATCTTATAGGCGACGCAGCGTTACCGGATGCGACGCGATACACATGTTCAACTAAGTTCAACTCTATAGATTTGTGAATATAAAATAGTGGCACCAAAATGATGTCATAAGAAAGCAGTCCTATAGGTGCATTATAAATTTTCAGAGATGTGCGTTTTTTTTTTCTTTTGCTTAGCATAATGCATGTCAGTTGTATACAAATAATCGATCGCGATTCTCACACGATCTCGCTTGAAGTATCCTGTTACTAACTTATGGCAATTTTAGAATATTTTATTCCATTACAATATTAAATTTTATTCATTATTATTATACTATTCATAGCTATACTAAAAGAATAATATATGGAATATAATCATTTTTATAGAAAAATTAATAATAATTTAAAATCGTAATAAATAAAATTTGTTAAACTTAATTGTATATACAGAAAGTTTGATTTCATCTAAGAGATTCGGATTGCATCACATTCACCGTTGTTAATCATTAATTAATGTTCCCATCTGACTAGTGAATGAAAAACCACTAAATCTGAAAAAAAATATAAGATTGTATCTGCTATAAATTAAAGAAATTTTAGTAGCTAATGTTTTTTGCAACAGGTGGGGGGAAAAATTCATCCATCATTTGCTCTTCGTGTTATAAGAGCCTCTAAAAAGTTGTCTTCCTTCTTTTTTTTTGGTGGGATGAGTACAACCTATAAATCTCTTTCAAGAAAAAATAAATTTTTGCATTTGGACTTATAATAAATGCGAACGTTTAAGATAAAACTCCAACGCGAATATCTCACTACTGTCCGTCCAACTTAGCCGCGACCATCGACGCAAGTACGCGTGCGCTAACTGAACGAGTCCAGTGACAAAATAAGGATGACAGCTTCGCACATGGATGTTTTCAAACGCAAGATAACTGAAGCTGAATGTAAGTTTATTGTGTGGGGTCCGCGGAGCGACTGTGGCGTCAGGATATTTATAGCCAAAAACGCGGATATGTGGCGCTTTCGTGGATAAGGACGGAGAGGAGAAATATCTCCAGTGATGCAATGACTGACAACGATACGGTTGAAAACAAACCTGGATCTTTATTGAGAGAGATTTCCTTTTTCTATCTGCCAAGACAATAGCTTTGTGTAGTTGTGATGTATGTTGTTTTTTATGGAAGAACTCTCTCAGATTATAGATCTGTCTGTTGTGTAAATGTCGGATGTGAATGAGACCATGTCCACCTTCCGTGCGTGGGAGAGTAGTTCTTTTAAAGCAGATTTCGGGTGATGGTATTAGTATTTTGTAAGTGTTGTTCGTGTTTTTCTTTGGAGTGATTCAAGTTCTGTCTGTGTCTACTGTATCATCCAAAGGAGTAAGTTAGTATAGGTATGGCAAATGTGTTGATGGCTTTCATTGTGTTTTTTCCATTCATATGTATTTTGAGAATGTTATTTAATCTGTTTGTGTACAGTTTTGATAAAGTTTGTTTAGTTTTCTTCTGTTTTGTGAGTCTGGCTTGCTGGAATCCCAAATACTTGTGATAATATTAAACCGAAACCATTCCACCCGTCATTATACCTACTGCGATTCTTCCTTTCGCGTTTGGACTCATCCACCTTAGCTAGGTGCGGCTTTCGTGGACGGACAATATATAAGATCACAAAACTGCTTCTATGCATCTATTGTTACGAGAATAATAGGAAATCTGGATTCTAGATCGGAATTTTTTGCTAAATAAGTGGTTTTATGACACGACGTCAGTTAATCTGATAAAATAGCAACTCAGAGAGTTGCTATTTTCTAAGATTTATGATCATAAACTTCAAATATATATATATATATATTTGTATAGATAAAAATAACAATGCCCGATACATTAAATATTTAAAAATGAAATTTTTGCTAAAACCATATTTTCTGTTGAACCTATTTTGATTTAATTCAACAACTATCAAAATTAAATATTTAAAAATGAAATTTTTGCTAAAACCATATTTTCTGTTGAACCTATTTTGATTTAATTCAACAACTATCAAAATATATATATTTTTTAATTATTAATTTTACGATTTTGCGCTTTTATGGCGTAACTGTAAAATCGTAAAAATCAAAATAATTATGATGTAATTAACTAATCGTTACTTATCTTTGTTTTAACTTTAAAACCAAACCATCATCTAATTACTTTTTTGAATTTTTTGTTAGCTATGTGTAATACAAAAAAAAAAGTCATTCTTACACTTAATCGACACTTATGCCATATATTATTATTATTATTATTAGTCCATTAATGCAGTTTTGTGCGAAGAATTCTTCGCACAAAACTGCCATACTGTACGTCAGAGTTACAAGTGTTTACTGTTATCTTCCACTTAAATACGTTTTTAAGACAAATATTAAATGTTTTATATAATTGTTGCAATTCAAAGGAGAAACACACTAAATTATTACATAAAGAGGTAACGAGAGACAAAGGGCGAATACATATTTCATTATTTATCTGAGTGGAAATACTGTAGATATATATATACATACATATCAATTTTTTAAACTATGCATAAAGAATGAAGTAAAATATGGCACACAACCAATAAATATATTTATTTAATGAAATATTAGAGAGTGACTAGACACTCCTACAGTTTTGCTTATGCTATTGCTTTATTATTAATATAAAAAGATAATTAGAATTAAACACGCAATTCAACATATTATACTTCCTAATATACTAGCTCTATTTTTGATAAACTATTAAGGATGTAAATTTTAACTGATTGGTACTTTATTAAAGAAGAATACATATTTATTTTTCTTAAATTTAAAAAAGGATACTGATGGATGACCAAAAGTGATAACTCGTTAACTACGAAGAATATCCTTTATTTAAAATTTTGTTCTATCATTATCTGGGACGAGAAAATATTCCTTTCTATTTTCATAGAGGAGTGAAATTAGTTAAGATAATTAAAAATTCGGAAAAAAATCTAAGCTGTAATTTATAGCTAAGAATAAAATTAGACTTATTTAGGAGACTAATATGTAATAATCTTTGCAGAAGAGAGCAAATCTTTTTGATTGCAACTCTACTTTTCAAATGATATCGTGCTGATACCTGTTAATGAGTTATGATGCAATGTCTGACGTCCGTCATTAATGATGATTAAACTAATTTCTCTTCTGATCTTTGCTTATTATACTATAATTTCTGGTTAATTTGATCTAATTATTCATTATAGTACTGAATTAAATTTGAGCTTTTCTCCCATTTCTCAGTTACTTTTCATTCGGAGTTATTAGTTCGAATCTGTTTTTATTTTCTCACGTTTTTAACTTCTGGTTATTATTATTATTATTATTATTATACAACAACATCACGCCCATATCCTTGAGAGAGGGTGGGAAGCAATACCAGCTCTAGAGCCTTTAGCGCTCCGAGCGAAAATTTTTGTTGCGCTCTTCTAGTAGTCAATTTTTGATGGTGATCGGGCAAAATAAACTCTTCCACAGGCGGTTTGTTTCGCCCTGCTCACCATCACATAATTTAAATGATGAGCGGACTGGATGGCCATTGTTATGTGTAAAAAATAACTGCGTCTTACTACAATAATAATAAAACACAAAATGCTCTAGCGCCCCGAACGGACTCAACACCCGCTCGATCGTATGTTGAACCGGCCCTGGTGGGCAGTATTATTATTATAAATACATTCTTCTGGAAAAAATATGTTTGAAGTATAGCTAATCAGGCATATTTTCAGATATTAAAAAGTTTAATTCAATTATAATAGTTACGCTAATTTTACAGCCAATTTTTGACAGTTCGAAATCACGGAATAGCATCATTATTCATGTAAAATATCAATAATAGCTTAATTTTGAATTCGACCACAGTTACAGCTCAATAATTCAAATTACATATTTACTAAACTATGTCAAAAGTCTTCGATTATATGTCATTCTTTCGTACTATATTTGCTTCGTTGTGCAAGTTTTATACTGTTGTGTAATATATTTTCAGTCTACGAAATCTTTTTAAAGTTGAAAGGAATTTTTGTAGCGTAATGCTGAATATATTTTTTTTTACTTAAGATATTCAAGAAAAATACAAGTAATAAATAAATACTGCATCTGTATACATTTTACATTTTTCCACCTTCTGATCCAAGGATTCGTAACAACCTTTTCTTGTTTAGAAGAGAAATTTCTATTAATTCTTACACTTTTTATCTCTCATTTATTCAGACTGTAGACGATTAATCTGTTCCAGATCATTATAAATACTGTATTGAATTTTTTATTATCAATTTATTATTTTTGCTGTAGTACAAACACTCCATATTCATTCTTACACTTAATCGACACTTATGCCATACATTATAATTATTAATCTATTAATTTTTCGCACAAAGCTGCCATACTGTGCAGTTACAAGTATTTACTGTTATCTTCCACTTAAATGCATTTTTAAGACAAATATTAAATATTTTATACAACTGTTGCAATTCAGAGGCAGAAACAGTGGCGTACCCAGAGGGGGCAATCCGCCCTGGGCATAAGCTGAATGGGGGCCAAGAGCATGGTTACTATTCATCAGATATTTGTATAATTTTCAGTTCATAAAATTTTTTTAAGAAAATGTGTGTTGAAAGTTAAAACAGATGTGTTTTTGGAGGGGGAGAGGGGGCCCAAAAATGCCGCCCCAGGTACCAAAGAATGTGAGTACGCTACTGGGCAGAAAATAATGAAAAAATAAAATTCAAATAAATAATGAAATGTGTACTCGCCCTTGGTCTCCCGCATCTCTTTATGTACTAATTTTAGTGTATTTTCGTCTCTGAATTACAACAATTGTATAAAATATTTAATATTTGTCTTAAAAATGCATTTAAGTGGAAGATAACAGTAAATACTTATAACTGTGAGGTACAGTATGGCAACTTTGTGCGAAAAATTAATAGACTAATAATATATGGCATAAGTGTCGATTAAATGTAAGAATGAATTTGAAATGTTTGTACTACAGCAAAAATTATGAATTAATAATAAATGCATTTTTGTGTATGTATATACATATACAATTCATTCAAAAATAGTAGTAAATCCGAATTTATATACTTAACAAATTAAAAGTCATAAATTGCATTTTATGCATTTTTTAGTGCTTCCTAGATAAGGCGATTCATTGATACAGTAATATTTATTACCTTAATAATATTTTTACTATACACGATTTTAACGTTCAGCTGTTATGAATAATAAAGGAATAACATGAATCGTTTCGGGACATTGTTTTTGAAAGAAAAAAATATATGTATACTTAGCAGTTAAACTCATTATAAATGATTAATCACTTAAGTACGCGGTTTGCCAGTAAATAAATTAATCAGTACGAGAGAGAAGATAATTTTAAACGTAATTTAAAAATGCCATAATTAAGTTTTATGATTCATCTCTTATTTCCGCAGATGTCGACCTACAAATAATCGAAAGTCGGTCGTTTACCTTCAGAAATATTCGTTATGTCTAATTCTGCACCCTTCTTACTGATGTAGCAAGTTTAATTACAGTCTCGGCAGTAATTACGATTAAAATTTGCAAGTCTCATAATTTAATTCCAATTAATACACGCATATATTTGCAGAGTTTAATTCTTATACACGAAATATTTCTGTTAACCGAGTTTGATTTCTTTGATCAAATTGATGGATTAACCATGTTTTTCGGGACTTTCTGAGGTGATCAGAATAAAATAATATTGATAGTTTATTAGAACAAACGTAAAAATGGCAACAATGCTATTCTTGAAGCGAAGATAGATAGCATCTAAACTAAAATATCCGGCTAGGCGCTCTGCAGATGTTATTTTTTGTTTCCAGTTCTCGTATGCGATTATTAGCCTACTTTCCGAAGGATAGTAAGGATCATAGAATCGGCATGTTGTATATCTGGCTATGTCTTCTATTAATAACTTTTGATTAGGCCCTAGTATATTTTCATTAAATTTGACGATAATGTCATTAAAATTACCTCTACGCATCAATTCTCAACTTCAACTGTTTAAAAATGGCGGACATTTAAACTTCTGAGATACTTTCACATACATCTTGAACTAATTATTGTTTTTTTTTTTTTTAATAAAATTTATAAGTGGAATTTTTGAAGATTATCTTGATAAAATTAATTTATTCTTTATTTTTATGTTCAAATTTTAAAAGTTTCTCCCTGATAACTTGTAAGCAATTTCAGTTTAATAAAATTAAGCAAGATAACCGAATTATTAAAACCTGAATTTGAAGTAAGATTAATTAATCCTTTAGATTCATCTATTTAAAATTATGGCTAGTCAAACTTTCATAGATATCACATAAAAAAACCTATGAATGGGAACCTTATTATTAATTCATAATTTTTGCTGTAGTACAAACATTTCAAATTCATTCTTACACTTAATCGACACTTATGCCATATATTATTAGTCTATACTCGGGATCTATATATCTTCCAGGGAACCTATGCTCCCTGGAAGATAGGATATATATGGGTTTTTCTATAATATTTTATTTAACCTATGGGTTAAATAAAATATAATAGAAAAACCCTATTAATTTGTTCTAAGATTTCCCTGTGAAGCTTGAATGCCCATATTTTTAAAAATATGGGCACTTAAACCTCCACAGATATCACAGGTAACCTTAGAACTAATTAATGAGTTTTTATGACATTTAACACATAAGTTACACAACTGAAAGCAATTTTGATGCATATATTTTAATCCTGCATTTTTAATCATCCCAAAACAAGTACATGTATGGAAAGTTGATAATTAGTTCTTTGCCACTCGTATACCTAAATAAACAAGTAGTTCTGGAAAGAACTACTTGTTTATTTAGGTATACGAGTGGGCTTAATAAATAACCAGTTTGTATCTTTTAAGCCAGAAATTCAGTCGCTACATTACATCTAGTAAATTTTTAAAGAAAAATCCTACTGTGCAATATTGATTTTTATTAAAATTTCGTTGCGTCAGAGTTTTTTAATAGAAAATGTTAAAGGAAAACACCAGTTTTCTTCTGATATTTAAATCGATGACACATATCACATAAAAATTATGCAACTATTTAGAAATAAAACTATCTAATACTTATATACAGGTATATATTTTTTAAACTTTTTCTTCTTGTTTTGATTGAATTATATCTAACAAATAATTAATTTTATTCCAAGAACTGGAGCCAAGATTTTTAAAAATTATATTCAATATTTTGAATTGGTTTCATTTTTACTACCTTTACAGGTTGGAATATTATATCCGGTTGGTATTCCCACGCTTTGTTTATTTTTGTAAGCTCTCGTGTCACCGATATACAGATAACAGGTTCCACAGAACATAAAAGTTAATAAAAAATATTAAAAATTGAATAATTTATGTATAAATTTTATTAATTTAATAATTGCATCCGGTGATAAACGTTCAAAAATATTTTATTAAATAATATAGGTAAAAATTATTTATTTATTTATTTATTTATTCGCGCAAAATGGTATCGATTCTAAAAATAGTTGACACGTGTCAGCCATCTCCTTAACACATAGGTCAACCTACATCATAACCACTTTCATATTATTAAAAACGAATGACCAGTCAACTATGATTTCCTCTACTTATCTAGATTATTGTAGTTATTGTTTTTATGAATTGTGAGATTTTTTTTGTGTGGTTGATATTTACAACCCAAGTATCTACTTTTTACACTCCCTGGAAACTAGGAATTAGTTATTCCTATCATTATTGATCATTAC
>AYEL01053912.1:0-97829 GCA_000484575.1 Olivierus martensii
TAACTTTTTCGCTGCTGTTGCGTTCATTTTGGTTCACCCTGTATAACTCTTAGTTATTTCTTTGTCAAAATCTACAATATTTTTCTCCTTAATAAACTTAAACAACTGTTCACGTACATTAATTTCATTTTGTAAAGTAAAATTATGAATTATGACCTTATTTGTATTTAGTTGATCCAATAATTTACTTAATTTATATTGAGCTAGTTCATTTTTAATTTTCAAACCTTTTATTTCCTGTTCATAATTTTCCTTAATCTTATTAATTTCCTGTTGCATCTCAGTAAAATTATTAGCTATTTTAGAAATTTCTGATTTAACTTCAGATACCTGTTGACTCAATGAGTTATAAAATTCAGTGAATAAATTTATCATCTTACTGTGAACCAGATTGGAATAAATTTCTTCCTCTTCTAATAAATCTTTCAATTCAACATTTGTCAACTCCTTTTCTTCCTTTTTTCCCACATTTAAACCTTCCTGCATAGAAATGTATTTCTCAATTGTTTGCGAATCCAACGTTTGTAACTTCGTTACATTAAGAAGGTCAGCCTCTTTTCGATGTTACTGGAGATCTCAAAAGTTATCCTAAACTCATTATTACTTCAATAAATCAAACAGAACATCCACTAAAATTAAAATTAGCACTATTAAACAAAAAATTTCAAATTTTTCATGTTTGAGCAAATTCACACCAACACCAAAGCAAGACGTAGGGCAACCCCACTAATTTAAATATATGTATTATATTATAATAGCTAAATTGTATTGCATAATTTGTAGAAAAATTATACATCTAGAATATAATGTTTGATTAATTTTATCAAAATAAATATTCAGTAATTTATGTATATTTGATCTAGGCAAAATTTGATTTATATAATATCAAAAAAGCAACATTATATAAAGCAGGGAACATCTATATTTAACTATATAGTATGATACTAGCTTCTATGGTATAAATACTACTAATCAGTTTCAATTATTAAAATATCTTTAATATTCTTTTAATATTTTATTCTTTTATTATATTTCACAAATATTTGAAATTTAATCAGTTTAAATATTCTAAAGTTATCTATTGAGACTTACCTGTAAATCTTTAAATCCCATTTCTGAAAGAGTTTTCTCATCTAAATCACATGTAAGTTCTTGTCCTTGTGAAATCATTCTTATTGGTCCTTCAGAAAGCATAGTACCCAAAATAGGTGAAAGAGCAGAATTACTTCCACTACTACTACTACCACAGCTTCCTTCTACATCCTGTAAATAATTTATTTTGAATTTAATTTAATAAATCTATAGAAAATATTTTTATTAGATATGAGTTAAAGTATACACTATTGCTTTGCAGCTTCAGTTTTTGGATGCTTTTATATTTTTTAATTTATATTTTATTGAAATTATTGCTACATCTCAATAAATTTATGAAAATAACAAGAAAATTATTAATAAATAATTTTTTCCTGTATTTACAATTGATAAAAATTATTTTTATTATAAGAAGATTGATAAAAATTATTTTTATTATATTAATAAAGAACTTGCAGATAAATATATAGACAAAATTTTATTTTAGGAGATTACTGAAATTTATTCCAAACTACAGTAAGGCACAAAAGTTTAGACACTGAAGTAATTCAGCAAATAAATGAACAGTACAACACAAGAACCAGTGAAATATTTATTATCATCAAATTTATATGTTTAAAAAAATATGACACAGATAACAATTTCACACTCGGAAAATCCAGAACAAAAAAGCAAAAAACGTAAAGTTGTACTGGCACGAAAGTTTAGGCACGAAATGCAATCTTGACATTTTCACAACAAGTTGGTGTGGTCTTCTCCAGCATTCAACACATTGTGATCATCCTGCTTGGTGGTTCCTGTCCCGTCCTGTCTTCGTGGAATGCATGTTAGTCCAACATCCAACTAACTTCGTCCTTGGTAAACTAACTTGGTGCTAACTTTACTTTGTTGTGGACTATCGTATTAGTGACTGTATTGAAAGAAATTGACGGCTCATATACTTCACGTGTCAAGATACCCCATACATTCTCAATGGGGTTTAGGTCTGGACTAAGCGCTGGCCACTTCATTACAGTGATGATGTGAGCACTAAGCCACTGTTTGGTGGAGTTGGAAGCATGAATTGATGCATTATCATGCTGAAAGATCCAGCTTGGTCCACCCAACACATCTCCAAATGGCAATAAATTGGTCTCTTGGTAATCTTCCGATTTTTGTCTACCATCTAAGAATGCAAGAGATGTCTGTCCATTTTAACAAATGCCTCCCCATATCATGACTGCACGACCACCTTGTTATTTGCTGTATAAGAACCGTGGTTCTTTCCTCAATTCATGCCAATAGTGTGAGAAGCCATCTGGACTGTCCAAGTTCCATTTTTTCTCATCCGAGAAAATCACGAGCCATTCATCACAATATGACATATAGGTTCGGGTCCATTCTAGTCTTGCTTGTTTGTGGTATGGTTTCAAACAAGGTTTGTGCACCATCTTCCGTTTATTAATATAACCAGATCCGGCAATGCTTCTTTGAATAGTTTCACGTGATATTTTCGGTTCTATTTCATTTTCGATCTGACGAATAGACAAATTCCTATTTGCAGCCATGCATTTAATTCTTCTGTCATTACATGCAGTTGTAATCTTTGGCCTTCCAGATCATAATTTCGGTTTATATTTATTGCCGCTAGACAGAACTTTATAAATATCGCACTTAGATCGCTGTATCACATTGAAATTTCGGAAACGGATTTACCTTGTGCCTTCAGCTGCCAGATTTTTGTGACCTCATCAGTTGAGAATTGCAGTGACTTCGGCATGTTGCTTCCGGTCGAAAGTATAGCCAGACTTTTATAGTTAATGAGAGGTAATGCCATGACGCTGGACGAATCCCATTGCATAGAAATTTACATAACCTCTTTTCTGCCTTAACTTTTGTGTCAGACAATTCTAAACTTTCCATATTATTTTATTCCAGATTACATATTTGTGAATTTTGTTTTCAATTATTATTTTGTAATCGCATTATTTATCTGTCGTGAGAGATTTCAGGTTATTCGCTGGCTACATTTCATTCTATTCAAGAAATACACTAATGTCTAAACTTTTGTGCCTTACTGTATTTTCAAAGTTCCTCATATTTTTATTAATGATGTAACCATATCTCCACTACACTATATAGAAAATCAATAGAACATAACAAAATAATAAATAGAGATATTTGTAATTTTGTACAATGAGAAAATATAATCCATTATATTTCTTCTTAGTATAATAATTAGCAAAGAAAATCGGGATGTGTAGTTCTCGAATTCAATTCTGATACCCTCAGATAGAAGTCTATTAAAAGCATTCTTTACGACTAGTTGGCTAACATTTTAAGAACTTTTTCATAATATATGATATTTTATTAAATTTTTGTAATTAAATGATATTTTAGTATACTTAGACTAAAAAAAATCATTGACATTTTTGACTTAGGAATGTACTATAATTTTTTTTCCACTTAAATTAATGATAATTCTGTCACTAATTTACTAGAAATTAATTCATTAATCTTTTTCAAAAGCATACATGGTCATGAATGAGGCCATCCTTGATAGGGGCTAAATATTCTATATAAATGAATAAGATATTGAATATCATGCCATTTAAATACATTTTCTTCCTCAGTTGGGAATGTCCCACTGTTTTGTTGCACCATATTTTAGCATTATTTTTTATATTTGAATTAAATCTTAAGTTGATATTTGCTAATTCTGATTATATGTTTTTAGAACTATAAAAGTTTCATTACAGAATAATAATCTTATTAGAAGATTTTTTCTTTTGTCTGTTAAAGAGTATCTCATGAGCTGAATTTATAAACTTAAAAAGCATATGCTGTTATGAAATGCATTTTTATCCTAAATGACTGGAATCTCACAAAAAAACTTGTGTAATCCAAAATTCCAAAATCCAAATATTCTATATTTGAAAACAAATATAACACTAGTTTAAAGTGGAAAAACAAGAATTATATTTGTTTTTAAATATAATTCTTGTTTTCTAAGTGGAAGTTCCTACTTATTAGTATTTCAAATATTCAAAACAATAATAAATATAACCTTAAATAGTAATTAGAACTATTACCTCGACTCTCTGACACAAACTCAAGCAATTGTTGATCTTACAAAAAAGTCAGAAGTCACTAATCAGCTCCACTCAATACAAAACACTTCCCTCTGTCATTTGACACATATGTTTTTATAGTACTGACTTTCACAGTCCTGAGCTTATCTCATTTACATAAGTCACACAACAAGTTCAAGTTTCTTAGTTTACAGAGTAATCAATTCATATCATTCTCTTTACAATTAATTATGTACCAAATAAAACATCAATAAGAGATCATTCTTATATTCTCACATCAGATCAGTGGAAATGATTTAGAATAGATGATGTCGAGAGCCGAAAGAGTTCATTGGGAGATGGACTTCCAGTCCATAACTTGTAATTTCTAGCTGATGAAATGGAGAACACGAAAAATCACTTAAACTAAACATAATACTTTAAATAATAATGAAGAGTATAATAAAATAACAATAGGATAGATTCAGAGTTAACTACTTCATACTTTGGGGAAATGATCTGGGATGGAAGATGGAAAAAGAGCAAGAAATAATGTTGATATTGATTGATTGTTAGAATAAAAGTGTGTAATGACAGATTGATATGAAGAAGGATGAAGCTGGGCCTATAGTGGGTGTTTCTGGTTGCAGTGTATGCTCCTGTAAATAGTTCAAATCAGAATAAGAAAAAAAGGTTCTGGTATGAAGTGAATAATATGATAAATGAATGCAATGGCAATGAATGAGCAATTGCTGCAAAAGATTTGAATAGCAGAACAGATGTGGAGAAAGATAGTATAGAAGAATTGAATGGGAAATGATGATGATTCTACAATGAAAGACAATGGGATGCAACTGTTACAGGTTTGTATTGAAAGCTCAAACATTCCATATTTAAGAGGTCTACTTCTCTTAAACATTTTCTTTAAGCACAAAAGTCTTCTCAGTATGCTTGAGAGTGCTGTGAGTGAGATCAGAATAGAATGACTAAGTTGATTGTGTGTGATGATAGATTAACTGAAGGGAAGTTATGAAAGTTATGGATATGAAAATAATAAGAGGGATAGAGACAGGATTAGATCATCATCTGGTGCTCTCAAGGATGAATCTGCTAAAAGGATGGAGGAGTGTTGTGAAGAATCAAACCCAAACCCTTTTCTTTATATCTATTTATTTTCTATTATATTTATTTATTGAATGTTTTGAGTTAAGGGTAAAGATGTTCTCACTTTCAGATCAAACATTCAAAATTGGCAATAAGAAATGCAATGTTTTCACCTTCAATGAATCATGTCATGATGTCATCAAATCTCAGAACATCACTGATGAATAGAAATCTTGTAATTGAGTTAAAAATTGTCTCTTTTTGATAGAATTATAAAACATTATATTTATAATGTTAAATATCGTAATTTTAAAGATGAATACATAACTGTCAGTAAAATTCTGTGAGTAGAGAAAATGTAAATTGTCTGATAGATTTATGTAAATGAGTTTGAGTGTGAACCTACCATATAGTCATTTATAAGAAGAGTTTGACCTTGACTGAGTTTGAGGTGAGTGGAATTGAAGTGATGAATTACACTTAGCAATACTATGAATTGTCAATTGAACAGTTAAATATTTTCATGTAATGTGAGTGAAGGCTTAGTAATTTAATTAATTTAAGGTTTCTTTTGCTATTTGGATTGTTATACCTTTACACTCCGGAGTCAGCCTGTAATTGACAGGGCATTGACCTAATAAAACTCCGATGTCAATAACGGTTTGAAAGGGTCTGACTCCCTTATTTTTATTTATACTGAGAAATAATTTTCAAAATATCAATTTTTGTCATGTTTTCATTCTTTTGTCATAGTAACCAAAATTTTGCTAAAATGTGGATTTTTAAATAAATTTTTAATTAATTTTTTATTGCAATTTAAATCGAAATCGTCTAATACAAACATCATTTTTGGACCGCCAAAAATTCAAAAACCACTCCTCCAAATATCTCTGAGTTATTGTATCATGTTCCGCATCTCCTCCTTAGTTTATATTTATTTTATTTTTCAGATACCTTGATCCAATAAATTATAATTTAGGAAAGTTTTGGTCCCTTGTAAATAATTTGATTTTAGTGTTTTTTCACTCATAAAAATCGATAAATCAATTTTGTTTAAAAATTTATAAATTTTAATTTATCAGAGAAACAAAGCAACCAATACCATGCTCAACGATCGACACAGAAGTCAACGTTCTAGATTATGGCAAGAAATATCCAATGGTTTTCGAAATCAGCTGATTGTTTGTTTATATTAGTTATATTTTAAATATAACTCAAAAATTTAAATAATAAAGTAATTTTTGTGTTATCCCAAGTCAAAACAAGTAATCAGTAGACCAGGGATGCATAATTATTGTCAAACAGCATCCATCCAAGGTCAACTACATGACCTTAGACTATGGACTAGTTACATTATGTTAACTAAGGGGAGAGCCGTAACAACCTATCCCCTTTGTTTGAAAATGCTATTATTATTATATTTTAATTTTTTTTTGGAAAATTAATGACTTAGAATGACTAAATACAGAGAAATAATTGAACATCTGCCATTTTTAAAAGGCACTGAGACAAATCTTGAGTAAAAAACATATAAAAAGCGATAATTTATCAAAAATCAGTGCTAAATCTGGCATACAGATGGCAGGATGATAGCTACGTATACAAATTATAGCAATATTAAAAAAATAAATTTTCAAGAAAGTCGACATTCTTATACATACTAATACTTCTTATAAAATAAAAAGTTATTAATCCGGAATTATTTAAGAAAATAGGAACAAAAATGGCTAATAAACAATTATTTTAATTCATATGCATTATTTGAAGAAAATATGAAGAAAAATGACTAATAAATAATTATTTGCATTATTTTAAGAAAATAGGAAGAAAAATGGCTAGTAAACAATTATTTTTAACATTTATTAGTAAAATACCGTATTTCATTCACGAGAGGGAAAATACGATTGTTTATTTCCACGAGCTATCAGATTACGCTTAGCGGTATCAAATTACAATATAAATCGTCTTCGTTAGTTGGAAAAGTTTTTTAGAATTATTAAGTATTTGGTATTATTAGATGCAGAATATCATTAAGAATGAAAATATATAAATGTTTTTTTTATCTGATGCGGGAAATCATGAATAATTTGAAAAATTATATAATATTTACATATGCTAATTAAACCTAATTGCTTTCGTATTTTTTTTTCTCTTATTCTTTTGATTCTTTATCCAAAAGTAAAAAAGGATATCAGAGTACAGTACATTTCCGACAAAATCCAATTTTTTGTGCCAAAAAATTAAAATGCAAAAAAGTTACGGAGAAAAACAAATCATCATATTTTTTTAAAGCAACTGCACTAGAGTTTTTTGGTTAAAAAAAATTTTTTAGGAGTGCAAAGGGTTAATAAATTTGTTGATTTTTTTTTGAATTTTTGATTGATAATTAAATAAGTCAGTAAAATAACTTTTTTGTGCTTTATTATTTTTACAATAAAGCTTGTTAACACTTTTGTAAGCATCTTTTGTAGAATTAATAAAGGACATGCTAGAATAGAAACTGTTTCTTCTTAGTCTAATCACTTTCTTTTATACTGCATTTATCCTATAAACTTAGAATTATTTAACATAGCACTTTATGTTGGTCATATGTTGAAAACATTTTATTTGTAGTACTTTCGGTTATTACATTCTGAATGTAATTATCAAAAGTACTACGAATAAAATGTTTTCAACATATAACCAACTGCATAAAGTGCTATGTTAAGTAATTCCTCTTGGTCTATTTTTAATAAATTATTTTGTCTTAATTTACTGAAAACAAAGAATTAGTAAACTATTTTTTATTATTTAATTTATTTGTTTGGTATTTATTCTACTTATAATTAAGTATACTAATATATGTTTGTTGTTTTTGATTTTAAAACATGTTCGTGATTTTCTTTAACAACCATAAAATTCCAGTTTGTTATTATAGTGTTAGAATCACTATTGTTTCAGAAATTAGTTTTCTGGTAGAAGTCCTAGCCAGGTAAACTCTAGAATTATTGCAGTCATTAGCCATTGTTGGTTTATCAAACAATTTCAACTTTGCAATGTAAAAATATGCAAACATGAATGAAAATAGACATAGTCATATGAAATGAGATGAGAAAGTATATGAGGAATCGATAAGAATGTGTATTATATGGGAGATGTGTGGACACATTTTAAGGAGTGAATGTGAGCAGCAAGAGATAAGTAGTTGATGAACTGAGAATAGATAAGAAGAATGAAAATGTAAGCTAGAATGATGAAATAGTATATTCTTTGGCAAAGAAAAGAGCATATTTGGAAATATTAAATGGAAATGTAAATGTAGATCAGTAAGAAAGAATATGCAAGAGTGATGAAAAGAGAGTAAAAAACAGATGAAAAGATACAAAATGATATTGAAGGAAACAAAAGAATGCTTTGGAAATATATGAGAAGTCTGAGGAGGGAACAAAATAAAAATGTATGTGATATGAAAAATATAGGTGACATAATGCTATAGGATAAATTTGAGTTGGATAATGGATGGAAGGATATTTTCATGAGATTTTCAAGCCAACTGGATAGAAGAATGATATTGAAAGAGATGAGAACAAGAGGAATGTAATGAATAAAGGCCTATATTGGGAACAAATCTGTGTGGAAGCATGTCTGAACTGATGGCTGATGGACATTTGGCTGATAAATATTTGGCCAATAGACATTTCATAAACAGATATTTGGCTGAATGGACATTTGGCCAAATATAGCTTTATTATTATTTTTATTTCTAGCTTTTTTATTTTTATTTATTTATGTCATAGTTTTCATTTTTTGTTATTTTTATTTATTCTTTGAAATATAATTGATTTATAAAACAAATGATATAACATTCCTATATATATCTAATTTTGATAATGTGTGGCATCCTATAGGGCTGAATTTTTGTGTATTCTGACCTTTAAGTTCCAGTATTTAAGAGGCCCTCTTAAATGCATTTAATATTTTTTTTCTAATGCAACATGTGCCTTTGTAATTGAGCCCTAAACTGTACCTTGTGTAGTTTATGCCCTATTGTAATGGGAAAATTATGATGAAATTCAGAAGGCCCCTGTAATATATAATAAAATTTGTCATCATCAAGTGGGCACATCTGGCAACATTATAAGGCTAATTCCCAGAGGATGACATGACAAAATGTTACAGCAGGACATCCCTTAAAATTTTATCATTAGTTTGAAGAAACCCTTTTGTGATATATGATAAAATTAAATGGGCCCCATTTAATTTCAATCGTATGATGCAAAAATATAATAAATTTTGAGGGGGCCCATGATACATGATATTTTTGCATAGTATGATTGACATCAAATGGGGTCCCCTTAAATTTTATCATATATGGGGTCCCCTCAAATTTTGCATACTTTCAAATCACAAATGAGTACCATACAATTTCTATCACATATGATCAAAACCCATAGGGAGTCTCATCATTTGTTTTATAAACTAAATTACTGTATATTAAAAATAATTATAAAAATTACTGTATATCACCAAAAAATAAAAATAACAAAAACATACAAAATAACAATAACAAAAAATGACAAATAATAAATAAAAATAAAAAAGGAAGAAATAAAAATAAAATTAAAAAGGCTATTTGTTCATTCAGTTGAATGTCCATATGGCTGAATATCTGTTCAGCCAAATATCTGTTGACCAAGTGTCCAGGAGCTATGTGGAACAATGCCGATGCTGACATATGAGGTGTCTTTGTGCAGAAACTGACAGAAACCAATGTTGGCAGAAACTGATTTTGCACCCCTGCAATAAATTATTTAGTTTACGAAACTAATTATTATTTTACAATAAGATTTTTGATTAAATATTTATATGCTAGTGTCACCTATTTAATTTTGGAAATAAAAAATTTGTTTCTATAACCTAATGTAAAATATTAATTACTTTTAAAAAATTTAATAACTTTTCTTTGTCGTGGATTTTTTCCAGTCATTTTTTGGTGCCCTGTGTAGTTTAGTGCCATTGTGCAGTGCACAACCTGTACACCCACTTCCGCTGACCCTGATATGGAAGAGATTATAAGTGCAATTGGTACATTGAAGTGTGTTCAGAATACTCGCATGGATAGAATTACATTTGAAATCTTGAAGTATAGTGGGAAATTTATTATGGAGTGGATATGGCATCTATGTAAACTATTTTGTACAAATGACACAGTTCCTAAGTGATTGAAGTAAGTCTATAATTGCTCAAATCTACAAGGAAAGAATATAAGCAGTTTTAATTTATAACTTCATTAATTTTTTATAATTTTAACTTTTAATTAATAAAACTTAAATCATTATTATCCATATTTAACTGCTAAAAACTTCATATAATAACAAACTAGAAAAACAAAAAATGTCAGACTAAATTAAAATATTCATTGAATTTCAGATTTCCATATTGGATCTCCATTTTAAATTTGAAAAACTATCATCAGATTCTTAATCTAACCCCAAAACATTTAATTGTCCCACAGTGCAACAAAAAAAGGACTAAATTAAAATATTTGTTGAATTTTGGGTTGCCATATTCTATCCATCATTTTGAATTTGAAAAAGCTATCATCAGATTCCTATACTGTAATCTCAAAAACCTCCACATACTGATTTTCATCAAAATAGGACTAACATTAAAAAAATCCATGAAATTTGGGTGCCATCACTTTTGTGATCCCCTTTTGAGTATAAATTCTTTCAGTCAATATGTGAAGGATATTTTTTTCATTATGAAACACTCAAACAATTAAGAAATAATGATTTTTAAGCCATAAAATAAGCATTAGAAATTTAGCTTCCCTGTTTTTACTCTTTTGGATTGAAAATCATTTGAGATTTTAATCTCTGTGAATGGTATTGCTATTCATACTGATTCTAATTTGATAGGTTTGGAGTCTACCTAGCAGAATACTGTTATCTAATTCATCAAAAATTACTTCATTATCACATAGGATTCAATTCAGACCTAGGAATGTTAAAAATTTGTCAAAAATATTAACTTACTGCAATTAAAAGAAATATTGATATAATCATTTAATTAAATGTATCTTAAATTGTTTTAAGCAGAACCTGACTGATACTTTTCTGTATTAGTGAAACATTTAAATGAATTTTTACAAAGCTTGTGAATATATTTAATTCTCTTTCTAAATGATTCCATCTGGAAATTAATTTGAAGATTTATATTGCCAATATTGGAGAATTCTTCCTGATGATCCAAAAAGTAAGAAAACAGTTGTCAACGAAATCTGTACTGAAAGGCAACCATGATCAGAAAAATGGTAATGGCATTTTTCTGGGCAGTTATCAAATTAACCATTTCAAGTTTTAACAACGTGAATAGTATCACCATTATCTGAGGAAGCGCAAATAAATGGAGGTGGATATGCAGTAGTATTCATACTAGTTCTAACTTAGTCTGTCCAGTTCAATACTATTATCTTAATTCATTAATGTCACTTTACCAACAACATAGTATTTAATATTACCAGGGGAATGATGTAAAAATATGTCAAAAAATATAATAATTAAAACAGATATTGTTGCAATTATTTTATTCAAGATAGCTTAAGTTGTTTTAAACAGAATCTGACAGATAAAAGTTTTCTTGTATTAGTGAAATAATTAAATGCTTTATTACAATGATTAATACATAAGACTTTATCCATAAATCGATTATATGAGAAAGTATTTGAAAATTCTTCCTAAAGAAACATCAAATGATAAAAAACAGCTACCAATGATATATATATTTTAGTTATCACTCAAAAAATTTTAAGAAAAGCAGTCATGCAATGAAACATAGTCATGAACCAGAAGACAAAATGGCAATGCTGTTCTACTGGACAACTATCAAAATAGCTAATTTAAGTTTTAACATGTGTAGACAGTGTCTCCATCATTTGGGAAACTCAGATAAGTTGAAGTGAATGTTCAGTAGCATTCATTCTGATTTTAAATTGATGGATTTTGAATCTGCCCAGTTAAATACTATTGTTGTAATTCATTGACATTTACTTGGATAGTGTCTCCATCATTTGGGAAACTCAGATAAGTAGAAGTGAATGTGCAGTAGCATTCATTCTGATTTTAACTTGATGGATTTTGAATCTGCCCAGTTAAATACTATTGTTGTAATTCATTGACATTTACAATATCAAGACACCAGCTAATCATTTTAATAACATATGTATTTATTTACAATTTCTTTGTAATTTTGCAAACATCAAAAATCATGAAAATTAATATTACAATAAGATTCTATTTATTAAATACAGTTTAATAAGCATAAAAAGTTATCTATCCCTAATATATTTACAAAAAAAGTTAAAATGTTACTTTTCACAGTTTTACTTTTGTAAATTATCATAATCTTTTAATCCATTTTATTGGCATATTTAGGTTCAATTGTCAACATTTCACTTGCACAATCTACTTTAATCAATAACATTTCTTTTATAATCATTTATTATTCATAATTTTACTAAATAATCTTTCAGCAAAGGAGCTGACACAGGTAGAGTAAAAAAAATAACATAAATAAAGTAAAAATTTCTGAAAAATCACTTTATAGGGCATATTTTGAAATTAACAAATAAAACAAATTATCTGATAACCTGTCTGCTTTAATCTTATTTAGTAAGTATGATTAAATTACAGTACTGAAAAGAGTACAGATGAAAATTTTTATAAAATTTTCACACTCACTCAATATATCATCAGCATTTGACATTTTGTTTTATTTTTTTCTGTTCTAGTATTGAAAAATAATTTATTTACTAACTTCATATTTTTGAAACAATTTTTAATTTTATCTAAAATACAGTAAAAAAACACTTGATTTTAAAATCTGATCTCTATTATCAAAAAAAAAAAATCTAAATTAACATAATATAAGGAGATGTATATCATCAAAAAATCTAAAGTTAATTCATTGTGTTGTCTTTTAGTTCTACATTGTCATTTGTCTTTAAATTTGGGATCTACACCAAAATCATTGCAATTTGCTCAGATTTACGTTTATTTTATTTGTATAAATTTCAACTATTTTGTAAATTTTTACTAACTCAATCCAGTACAGAAGTATATTCATCAAGATTTATATCATGTTTCTGTAGAATTTTTGAAGTATAATTAATTAAGCACATGTTATTCAAAACTATACATATGAAAATAAAATCAAAAGATTAACATTTGCATCAATATTCTAAGTGCTTCATATTTGTCTACTTTTTTTTTAGTTAATCTAACTGTAAGATTAATTTCTTTCAAAACATTTATATCCCTAAATTGAACATTTAACTTGTTATAAAAAATTAGAAAAAAGTAAGAAACCTAAGTCAGATTATATTCAGAGAATTTTTATATTTTCTTCTCAATGTTGCCATTTGGCAACACACATATTTTTGATTATATTTATAAATCAGTGAAATAAAAATTAATAAACAAAATAGGAAATTGTAATACACACTTTTATAATGCAGAAAACAATTTTTGTTGCTCACAAACATAATTAATACAACAATATAAAAAATAAACAAACACACATTATTTGCTTTGTATGATAGGCATTGACAACATGTGGACACAGCCTTTAAATGAGTTCAAATAAAACAAAAACTGACAGTGTATAAAACACCACATATAGAACTCTAGCAAAACATTCATATTCATATTCAACTTCATATTCATAAACCAAACTTTATGTTGATCTAACTTTTGATGCATTTAAAAGTAATGTTGCTATATGGCAACACTGGGCTGAAAGAGTTAAGAGCCTTTTTTTCAAAGAATTTCAAAAGTATCAAAGAAATTGAAAATATCAATTTTTATTGCAATATATAAATGCTATGCATTTATAAATACAACTAGTCCTCAGTTTATGACCTACTCGTATTTACAATGATAGTGTTATCAATAAATTCTATTATTGATCATTGTAATGAACCTGGGTTCAATTCCTTAATCCACAGTCCTCAGTTTATGACCAACTCATATTTACAATGATAGCGTTATCAATAAATTCTATTATTGATCATTGTAATGAACCTGGGTTCAATTCCTTAATCCAAAAGTGTGATATATGGAAAGTGTCCTTTTTTTGTCTGATTCTTGTAGTTTAGTGTTCTTTATGTTTATTAAAATAATATATAGTGTCCTAGTAAACATTAGTAATGAGAAATCCATAAATTTTTGGCACTATTGACTTCTGACCATTTGATGACTGCAAGATTTGAAATTCTTGGTACCTTACTCCATCATAAGTCAAAGATTATCTGTATGGCATTTCAAACACATATGCAGTTATTCATAACAGACATTCTTTTGTCTGCTAAGAAATTGGAAAAATTAAAAAAGTAAACTAATAAGACATGTAGTATGCCTTCTGGTTTTGATGGTTTCACTGGCACATTATGTAAGTTACTTACATTCCTGGATTGTTTCTAAGGCAGTAGTTCATCTGTATAAAACTTAATCTACTGATCTGTTGATGATTATGATGATGATGAATAAAAATTCTTTAACATTTGCATGACAAATAATTTCTTTATTATTATTCTTGGTACCTTACTCCATTATAAGTCAAAGATTATCTGTATGGCATTTCAAACACATATGCAGTTATTCATAACAGACATTCTTTTGTCTGCTAAGAAATTGGAAAAATTAAAAAAGTAAACTAATAAGACATGTAGTATGCCTTCTGGTTTTGATGGTTTCACTGGCACATTATGTAAGTTACTTACATTCCTGGATTGTTTCTAAGGCAGTAGTTCATCTGTATAAAACTTAATCTACTGATCTGTTCATGATGATGATGATGAATAAAAATTCTTTAACATTTGCATGACAAATAATTTCTTTATTATTATAATTTTATAGGCTATGCTTTCATTTCTTTAGATAAATAAAGCATTGTTTAATCATAAACAATTGATTATATTGACTTGTACTTCATTTTATTATAGTCAAATTTCATTATTGAGAATGGAACTCCTGTTTTTAACATTACCCATTGAAATCTGCAAAATATTTCAAATTAAACCTAATTAATATTCATATTAATTAAGTTTAATTTGAAATATTAAGCAAGGTTTCACAATGAAAAAATTCATATTGTGAAATCTCATTTAATTTTTATCTAAATCTTTTGAAATTTTTATTATATTTTTATTCTCATTCTAATGATGTGAAAATATTTTCAAATTTTATTTCTTTCACAATTTTTCATTCATTATATGAGATCAAAGAAAAAAAAACTTTTTTGTATGAAAATTTAGCCATCCAACAAAATGTTGTTTTTTGCATAGCAGCAAGCCTTCTGAATAAAATAAGTTATGAATAAAGAAATTCAGATCATATTTTTTAAAATTATCCAATATCCAAAATTTCATTTTAAGTTATGCCATATAATTAGTTGAAAAGTAACATAAATTTACTGAAATATTGTTATTTTTATTAATAAAATATATTTATTGGTATGTTTTTTCTTCATTTCAATAACTTTTTATACATTTTCAAATATATATCAAAAAACTCAACATATATGAAAATCATCCACTATAATATACTGTAATCAACTATAATATTGTCTATTTTGCTTTAAATTACCCTGCAGATGCTTTGTTCACACACTATACCCAATATCACATGCAGTGCAGTAAAATAGGCTTGGCTGCAATTTCCTGCAATACAACTGGCCATCATAAAGCAATAAAAGTGTAACACCCCTTTAAATAGTCTGAAGGTGTTTAATATTTGATTTTTTTCATATTTTACTTAATTATCAATAAAAAAAGCAATAAATGAACAAATAAACAATATTGTTTATTTGTTCCTTTATAGCTTATACAGAATTAACCAATATTTTTGTGTTATTAACAATATTTTTTTAGTTTTATGAATTTTAGAGCTCAGCAAATTAAAATTTCACTTTTCACTTAAAATTTCAAAAATAAAATTATCTCATCCCAAAACTAAAATAAGATTAATATAATAGAATAGAATATAAAGCAGAATCGATAAGATTCAATAAAAAATAATCCATATTTTATTAATACAATCCATTCAAATTATCATAAAAACGTAATTTAAAAAAATTTCAGCAATCAAAAAATTTAGGAACCATTATTGGATGTATATATTTTCAGCCAATAAATGCAAAAAAACTGATCCATAATAGCTGCACTGATTAAATCAGGATGGAATTTTTTTAAGTGATTTTTTTTAATTGTTTTTGTTCCACTTCCATGATGTGCACACACTTCAACGAATCTCAACAAGTTAAATCTATAGGAAGTAAATACCTGTTTTATGAGTTCTTACCGTACAAATATACTCTTGGAATGAATTAAATCTTAAAGTTGGGAAATGCCTGTATGGTTGATATATCTTGATTCAGTCAAGATATATCAACATACAGAATATATAACATGAATATAAGTTATGGACTTTTGGATTTTAAAAACAAAACTTATGAAAATGTTGTTTTAAATCAACGATACTGTATTTTATTTCTTTTGATTTGTAAATCTAAATAAATCTTTTTAATAAATATGTAATTTGAAAAAATTGAATATAAAATTTAATATTATAGAACATGAATTATGAAGAAGACAAATCATCTAACATAGAAACAAAAGGTTATGAAGATCTAACTAAACAAAGACAGAAAACTAAAGGAAGCGATAATCCATATCAAAAAGATGATGAACCTTCATCAGTTGATAAGTAAGTTTACTTATTTATACAATATATACATATATATATAGTTTGCATTCAAGTGAATTTTAATAAGAAAGCATCTCTGAGTAAATTTTATAATCATTTATTGGATGAAATCACTTAATAGTTAATGTACTATGCTTTATTAATACATTTATTCTATTAATGTCAGAATTTTACCAAGAATTAGTATTTCTGAAATAATATAATAATATATTTTTATCATATAAATTACTAATGCATTTGTGCTAGGTATTAAAGAAAAATCTATCATACAGCCAAATTTTGTTTTAAATATGTTATTTTAGTTTATTTTTTGAAGAAAATGAGGCTTATAAGGACACTATATTCCTCGTCTTCCATAATGCTTCCATAATGACTTTTCGTATTCCTCTGCATCCATAATAACTTTTGAATTAATTAATAGATTTTCATGAAATTTGGTACTGATGCTCTATTATTGAATATCACTTTGAAATCATATTTAATTCTCTAGCTGCAACTATTCAAAAACGGACATTCAAAATCCAAGATACTCTCTTAATATATCCTGTTTACATTTGATTTTTATGAAATTTAGTTTGATAAATATGATCTCAATGACATATCAGTTAACCCTTTATCTAAAACTATTTAAAAAATAAAATGTGCAAATTTCAAAAATTTCTTCCTAATAACTTGAACTATTTGAGTTTTGAAAAATTTAACAGGATTATCAAATCATTAAAGTTGAATTTTAAATAACATTAATTAACCATGTAGATTTATCGTCTTTTCTATGGTTTGCTATAATAAAGACAAAGAGAGTGATGAATAGTGAGGTTCTGTGTACATTTATTAAGATTTTATTTTTTATCATTGATACAAAATGGCACTAAACATTAAAGCAAATATAATGTATAGCTTGCTTACATCCCTCTTACAGTTTTTACAGTGGAATATATTTAAGCTATTATTTATATAATTTAACATACAAATTAATTGTATTGAAGGTGATTTTGTTGGCATATATTTTAATCCTTTAATCATACTTAAATAAAGATGCTTGGAAAGTAGACAATCAATTGTTTCCAGAACTGCCTGTTAATCTCTGAGTGTCCTCTCTGTTGAAATTGTGAAATTCTTGGAACCTTATGTTATCAAATAGCATTATAAGTGCTATTTAGATTTATGTTGTATCTGTATTGAATCATATGAGTTTATGAAATATAAAATGCAATTTTAAATTATGAATAAAATTTATTAAAATGATTTTATTATTGCTTTAAACAATTATAAAAATATCAATATATATCTTACCTGATTACTCCTCAGGTTTTACTGAATAATAATCTTATCTAAAGCAATTAATATAGATTATGATATAGAATATTGTTCAGCATCAATTTGTGCTTTGTACATACATCACACTTTATTGGATTCTTTTTTAAAGGGAATTTTATGTCAAATTGATAAATAAGTAAAACCTTATTTATAAATAAGGTTAATCTTCTATTTGCATCATTATGATCATAACATATTACATATCTCAGTCAAAAATTATTTATGTTTAATTATTAAATAATACTTATATTGACACACAAATAGATTATGCATACAGAAAACTTCATTTTATTTTCAAATTATCCTATTTGTCATGACTTCACTGTTATATGTTTAACTGAATATTATATAATAATATTAAATAATAATTAAAATTACACAAAAAGCAATAATATATGAAGTTGTCCGCAAAGTTTGTGCGTATTTTTACAAGTAAACAAAATAAAATTTTCAAATTTAAAGATATTTCTAATAAATAATAATTAAAATTACACAAAAAGCAATAATATATGGAGTTGTCCACTAAGTTTGTGCGTATTTTTACAAGTAAACAAAATAAAATTTTCAAATTTAAAGATATTTCTATTCAATAAGATAATTTCCATACAAAGTTGCACCCTATTCCCATCAAGTCATAGTTTCATGATGCCATCTTTGAAAATTTTGATTGTGCAATATCTGGCAAGTACAGAGGATGAATTAGAACTTCCAAGCTGAACTCCTTTAATTTCTGTAGAGTCATCATGATGATCTGTGGCCTAGCATTATCATAGTGGAAAATTATGTTTTTCTGTTTTCTAGCAATGGTCTTTTTTTGCATTAATAGTTTCATTGTTTTTTAGCAGCTCATAATAAATTATTCCTTTAAAATCCCATCAAATAACTGAGCATGACTTTTTTGATGAAAATTTGACTTTGGTATTGAAGTAAAGGTAAATTTCATTTAGGATCACTATCTTTTTCTCTCTGCGTTATTATACAGGATTCATTTTTAGTCACCAGTTACAATATCTTTCCAAAAATGAAGGAAATAAGTTATTCATACTTAAGATGATCAAGCAGAGAAATGAAAACTGCAACTCAATCTATTTGATTTTTTCAGACAGTTCACATGGAACCCAGACCCATTTCATTAATTTTAAGTGGTCATCAATGGTTGTTTTTGATATATGAAGTAACTCAGCAAGTTTCCTTGTTATTAATCAAGGATTACTTATAATCCATGCAAAATGTCAATGTCATTGATGACAGAAGGGCATCCTGAGCATGACTTATTTTCCAGGGTAAGAAATAAGTTATTCATACTTAAGATGGTCAAGCAGAGAAATGAAAACTGCAATTCAATCTATTTGATTTTTTTCAGACAGTTCACATGGAACCCAGACCCATCTCATTAATTTTAAGTGGTCATCAATGGTTGTTTTTGATATATGAAGTAACTCAGCAAGTTTCCTTGTTATTAATCAAGGATTACTTATAATCCATGCAAAATGTCAATGTCTTTGATGACAGAAGGGCATCCCGAGCATGACTTATTTTCCAGGGTTAAATTTCCTTGAAATTTTTTACAGGTGCACACAGATAATGCATTATCTGTTTAAACATTGCATATATTTTTTGTTGTTTCAACTGCAGAAAGTCCTTTTTAAACTCGTATAATATTACATGATGAAAATGAATCCTATTGACACTCATGATAAAAATGAAACTAACTAATGTGACTCATCTTTATTCTGTTAAAATCATAAACTTTTATAATGTTTACAGTGTCATCTTTTAAGGACACAACTCAACTAAATAATAATTTGCATATTCTGACTGTTATAGTGATACCTATTAACAACTGCAAAGAAACACACAAACTTTTCAGACAACCCAATATATAAATTAGATCTAAGATTAATTTCTTTCAAAACATTTATATCCCTAAATTGAACATTTAACTTGTTATAAACTATGATCTACTAGACCAGTGAGTAGGGTTGAATTTTTTAATGTAACTTCAGATTCCCAAATAAATTTAAAAAGATGATCACATCTTTTTGTACTTCAATATTCACAGAAAAATTATACTAATTTTGAAAAAGGTGAAGTAGAGCCTTAATTCACTGATCCCCATTTTCTTTGTTTATTTTTGCTATACAATAACTATGTCACTGTTGGACATATTTGTAAACTAAATAATAATTTGCATATTCTGACTGTGTTTCTTTGCAGTTGTTACCTATTAACAACTGCAAAGAAACACACAAACTTTTCAGACAACCCAATATATAAATTATTCATTTGTTGCAATTTTAAATCAAATTTTCATTCTTATTAATATTTAACATGTCAATGGACAGCCTGGGAAGCATCCATAAACAAATGTCATACTATTTCAAATGTTTTTTCAGTGTTTTTCCTCTCCTCTTTACAATTTTTCATCACATTAAGCTCTTTGATTGTGATTTTACAAATATGAAGACTCATCTTTTTCGCAAAAAATTTATACTAATTTTGAAAAAGGTGAAGTAGAGCCTTAATTCACTGGTCCCCATTTTCTTTGTTTATTTTTGCTATACAATAACTATGTCACTGTTGGACATATTTGGAAACATATTTTTTTATAGAATAGGCCTGGCCAATCCAAATTGTTCTGCAGGTCATCTAATAATTTGATTTTTGGTTGTTAGTGTTCTTTTGTGGTTGCACAAAAGAATGCAGCCCATGAGTAGCAATTAGCCAGACTTGTTATAAAATGTAATTATATAACAATATATCTAGTTGTAAAACATTTATATGTAGTTTTGAAGGTTTATTTAGAAATTAAAGAATACAATATGTGTAATAAAGTACTAGCATAATTTCTATTTTCTACTATTTTATGTATTTTTTCTATTTTTATATAAAATCAGATTAAAAAAATTTAAATAAAAAGATGAGTCTTCATATTTGTAAAATCACAATCAAAGAGCTTAATGTGATGAAAAACTGTAAAGAGGAGAGGAAAAACACTAAAAAACATTTGAAATAGTATGACAATTGTTTATGGATGCTTCCCAGGCTGTCCATTGATATGTTAAATTTTAATAAGAATGAAAATTTGATTTAAAATTGCAACAAATGAATAATTTATATATTGGGTGCAAAATTAAAAAATTATATGTCCATTTAGCCAAATGTTCATTCTACTAATTATCCATCTGTCCAGATATGTTACATGGATTATTTTACAGTTGATTCTAGATAATACATTTCTGACCTGCTGATCACAAATGTGTTATCTAGAATATGCATACTGGTCAACTTTTAACTTTCATCAGTTGGAAGGTGATCAATAAAAAGTTTTCATTCTACATTTAATTCTGGTTTTTTATTGTTTAAACCTTGTTAAATATTTTTGTTGGGATTTGGAAATGATAGGCACTTAATATTTCTTTAATATTTTCTGCAGAACAAACACTTCAATAAAATCAAATTGAAGTGAAATGCGACTGGAAGTGATGTTACATGACATGTTCACTTCCTGCTTTCTATCCAACTGCAGTGTTGCATCATTATGTTTCAATGCTATAAGCTTGGAATTTCATTTAAGTGAGCTTATTTATTCTAACAGTAAACTGAATTTGGAAAACTTTTTAAATTATAAAAGAAATTATCTATTTATTCCAATGAATGACATATTGTTCTAATACTTGGAAATTGAGGGATCAGTTTATACATGGATTAACTTATATATAGATATATGTGTTAATTCTTATTTCATGCTATTTTATGTATTTTTTTGTTTTTACATAAAATCAAATGAAAAAGATTTTTAAGTAGAATAAATAAAGTTAATCTTAGCTGCTAGTAGTGGTGTATAGTCTTTGAATTACAAGAATAAGTATAAGCAGTTATATTTAATAGTTTATAAATAGAAGGGAAAGGTATTTTTAAATTTGTGACATCATGGCCAGGAGGTCAAGCTTGTCGTGACAAAAAATGACAAAGGAGAGGAAAAAAAAATCAAAAAGTATTTAAAATATCATAATAGAGTTTATGGAAGCTTCTTTAAGAGAAATATTACTTTTTTTTAATAGGGGACAAGTTTGTTCATTATATATGAGAAGTTGCTCATTATAAGCAAAAAATTTTTATATGTATATGTATGAAGACCAAATTTGCTGGATCTCACTGTTTTTATGTTTGTTAAAAATGAGTTTAACTGTATTTCTTGATTGTAATGTTCTTATATTGAATTAAAATATAATGCTTGAAATTTCATCATAAGTCTTGTATTTTTCTCATTTTTTAACAATATTTTTCAAGCTGCAACTGAGGATTAAGGAAAAAAAATATCAGATCATATAAATCACAATTCATATAGAAAAATATTAATTTTTACTATATTAATTCTTCTTTATATATATATATATATATCTATTTTATATGTGCAAGATTTTTTTTACCATATTCATGCAAGGCTCCAATACTGGAAGCAGTATGGAATGGACTTTGAGGTTTTTCTAAGTTAGGAGCACTTCTTGACCAACGTTTATTACCATCTGAAAGTAATTTTCTAGAATGACTTCTTTCTTTTTGATGAACTGAACTAGGACCCCAGGTTTTTCCTTTAACACCATCAGCAGGGACTGCAAATAAAATGAATTTATCAAAATTAAATATTTTAATTGTTTTGAATTTGTATAACAAAATGCTTTATAAAATAAATTTAGTGTTGTAGACATAAATCCATATACTACTCTAAAACAACTACAGCAGATATTCAGAAAATAACATTCTAACATTTTTCCTAGTTTTATTTGAATTAGAATAAAATACATCAATGTGAATAAAATATGCATGTGTTAGTAGGATCTGTTTATTATGCAGAATAATACAAAATATTGCCCTGAATTATGTGAATATCTTTTCCTGAATTTAAGTGAAATATAAAATAAAAAGACTTAGATCTGTAACTGAAAGTCTGCCAGCTTGTAATACATTTTAAGTATTGTGAAAATTTTTATTTTGTTCTGAATGAGTTGAGTATTTTGATATTAGAAAATGCAATTTTAAATTAACATTGATATTTATAAAATGATATTGTTACTGTTACTGTATTAAACAATACTGAAATATTGTTTTTCTTGATTGATAACAGGTGCTTTATATTAGCAAAAAAATTCTATTTTTCTTTTATATAATGCATATTACAATTATTTTTAATGTTTTTGCAATGATACCTACATTATTAACTACAAAAAATATGATAAACTGACAGACTGCAGAGGCAATAATTGCTATTTTTGTAAAAAACTTAGCAATCCTGATATTTCCGATTAAATTTATGTGATATTTCTGTATTATACAGGATGCCCATGCTTCTTTGGACCAGGCATTTTTCTTGAAAACTACCGGGTATACATGAAAACTGTAAAACATATGTCCTGCTACATTTTCCTTCCAAATTACAACCCATCATTAATATTTTTTCTGCGCATCCTCTTGCATAGTGTGTGTTTCAACTTTGTTTTCTCGAATGGAAATGCATTATTTTTCTAACGGAATCTGATTCCACCAATATTTTGTGCAATTTTTGTGGTAGAATTACTTTTCTATGACCAATATTTTCAGAGATAGTTAAGAATAAAGGAACCATTCAGAAAGGCATAATTTGATGCCCATGTTTCTATGGACCAAGCATTTTTCTTGATTAATGTCTACGTATTTTTTCCAGTAATGTCAAAAACTTAATAAAATTTATGACTATTATTCCCTACTTCCCAAAAATGTTTCAAGGTATAATATTATTGAAGAATCCATTTAAAATTATTTTTCATATTAGAATAATATGTTACACTGAACCAAGAATCTGTCTATTGGCTTTCATACTGCCAGTCACCGAACTTAGGAATAAATAAATTATTTACAATGTGTAAAATAATATCATAGACTGTTTATTGACAATGATTTAAAGTTGAGATATTTAATTGTAGTTACTTATACAATATTATTACATAAAAATTATAATAAAAATCATAGATCTCAACTTTAAATCATTCCTATACAAATTGTTATAAATTACTGTTGAAATTTTTCATGTTGAGGACTGTAAATTTCACTTTCTAAATGTTAATGCCAAGAGAGAATATGATATTTTCAGCTCTTCTGTTTAAAATATTTGATGTTAGTATTATGATGAGCACTTGAATGAACCGCTGCTTAATAATCACAGATTGAAAAGCTATGAGAAAAATTAAGTTTTCCTTGTAGCTTTTCAATCTGTGATTATTAAGCATTTTTCGATCTTACAGAACAATCTGAGAAAAATTAAATTTTTCTCAGATTGGTCTGTAAGATCGAAAAAGATGTGAACATATCAAGACATCAAAAAAAGATATGAACATATCAAGATTACTTTTATAGGACATATTATATAAACTTAATCACATTTTTGAATAATTATTAAAAAGTAATAAATTTATCTAAAGAAGAGGTTGTTAAAAATGGTATTACTGAGAGGAAATGGAGAAATTTATCAGGCAACCAATAAAGTTCTGTTGGATTTTCACATGATCAAATTGCTTGCACTCCCTAAAGCATTCCTTCAAAGATAAGATAGATAAGAGGAAGGTAATGGTAGTGAGTGTTTCCTCTCATAACCAGCAGGTAGTGGTCACCACAGTTAAACAGGGACGTCAGTGAGAGCAGATCAAACATAGGAACCCCAAACATATTTATATGGAATTGTATGCTATACGAGTTTAAACTGGGAATGAAAGCTTGCAGCACAAAAATATACCAAGCATTCGGTAGTGATGTGGTAAATAAACGGACAGTATAATGGTGGTTTAACAAATTTAAGGACAGTGATGAATCCCTCCAGCACACACCATATTCAAGATGTCCACAAACTATAGACAAAGAGGCATTCAAGAAAGATATTGAGACTGATAGTGGCCAAACGTGAAACAATGGGAGAAGCATACAATTGCAGTACAAAAACTATCTGACAACACCTCTACCAGTTTAGGAAACAATATAAAGTGGTCCCATAAGTTGACTGTGTCAGAAAGCGACACAAGCAAATGTCTGTGTTTCTTTGCTGTCTCATCAAAGGAAGGATTCATTTCTGGGCAGAGTTCTGACTTGCGATGAGAAGTGGATTCTTTATGATATTCCATGGCACCATTGTCGATGGGTGGCACCACATAAACCTCCTCCGAAACAACTAAATGTTATGCTCTGTGTTTGCTGAACTGTTGGGGTTATTGTGCATTGCAAACTGCTGCCATCTGTCCAGACAATCAATGAAACTGTGTACACTAAGTAACCGGAATGTGTGCATGAAAAACTGAAAACCATACCCTTGTTAATTGCAAAGATGTCATTCTGTTAGAGGACAACACAAAGCCATATGTTGCTAAGGTTGCCCAAGACACCATTATCTGGCTTGGTTGGGACAACATTAATGCATATTCCTGACATTGCACCTTTGAATTACAATTTGTTTTTTCATTAGACAACCAACTGCGAGGACAACAGTTCCAAATCATCAATGAGGTGATACACATCTAGTGTGTAGACACTAAATGACTTCTTTGGTTCATATTCCATTGAGTTCTAACATGGGATCCATATTCTGCCCAAGAATTGGAGACATATCATTGTTGCTAATGGGGACTATTTCTGATTTCCAAGTACATCTTACTTCATATTATCATATTTCTCTTTGTAATGTAAAAATATAACAGAACTTTATTAGTAGCTTGATATAAAAACATTAGAACTGGCAATATCATAGATTAAATATCAAATTTTTCCTTTCTGAATGGTTCCTTTATTCTTAAATATCTCCGAAAATATCGATCATAGAAAATAATTCTACCATGAAAATTGCACAAAAAATTGGCAAAATCAGATTCTGTTAGAAAAATAATATACTTCCATTCGAGAAAACAAAGTTGAAACATGCACTATGCAAGAGGATGTGCAGAAAAAATATTAATGATGGATTGTAATTTGGAAGGTAAATGTAACAGGACATGTTTTACAGTTTTCACGTATACTTGGTAGTTTTCAAGAAAAATGCCTGGTCCATAGAAATGTGGGTACTGTATAATATAAAAAATGTAAGAAAACTGTTTATCAAAGAAAAACATGAAAATAATTGGAGGCTATCAAATATTTAATTTAAACAATATTTAGGCCTGTAATAAATGAATAAATGAGTAGAGTTTTTAAAATGTTTGTTATAAAATAATTCCAAAATCAGAAGTTGCTTGATACTGGAATTGAATTTTGTTTAAAAATATTCAGATTTCTGGATTAAAATCAATATATCAGATTATTTTATACACATTCACAAACACAAATACACAAATAAGCATTTATTATATTTACATGCATATGCTCGCAAACGAGGTAGATTTGGTGAGGCTGGAGGACTTTCTGGACTAGTAGCCATTCGTAATCCTTTTACTTCTGGCCATATTGCAGGTGATGACTGAACAGTTATATTATGTCTAAAATCTGTAACAGAATTAAAATTAATAAAAATTTTATACGAAACACACTTGTTTGAAAAAAAAAAAACAGCTGATATTTTAAAAATTATTCTGACATTAGAAAAAATTCTTTACAAAAAAATTAAATTAATCTTATGTATAAGTGTAATTTGGTAGATATTTCATAATTCATTTCTTATCATTATTTAAATTTTTATGGAAATAAATAATAATAATTTTTTGGTTTAACATCATAATTTTTAAACCAAATATTCCAAGATAAATTAATTTCTAGCACAATAATTCTGAATTAAACTGTAAATTTAACAATTAATTTTCAAATCAAGGCTACAGTAACAGTATCTAATATTTAATAATTAGACTAGGATTTTTAATTTAATTTTCTTAAAATAAAATTTTGCCACTGAACCAGAATCAAACTGGGATCTTTGGGATAGCATCCCAATGCTTCATCAGTTAGATTACGGTGGAATTTGGCAGAATTCCCTTTTGGGAAACTTATGTAATGATCAATTTGGAAACTTATCGGCAGTGTTGCAGAGTCGGATAGTAAATGATCCAACTCCGATTCCACCTTTAAAAAAAATCCGACTCTGACTCCACCTATCAAATAAAATCCGACTCCGACTCCCAACTCCACTTTTCAAAAAAATCTGACTCCGACTCCCGACTCCACCTTTAAAAAAATCAGACTCCAACTCCCAAAAATTTGTAAGATCTGACTCCAACTCCTGTATAGTTAACTTTATTATTTTATTATTGCAAGTGAATCATCTGGCTACTTTATATTAATTTTATAGCACTTTGGCCCATACTTTCTTACAATTTTTAAGATGTAAGAAAACTGTTTATCAAAGAAAAACATTAAAATAATTGGAGGCTATCAAATATTTTAATTTAAACAATATTTAGGCCTGTAATAAATGAATAAATGAGTAGAGTTTTTAAAATGTTTGTTATAAAATAATTCCAAAATCAGAAGTTGCTTGATACTGGAATTGAATTTTGTTTAAAAATATTCAGATTTCTGGATTAAAATCAATATATCAGATTATTTTATACACATTCACAAACACAAATACACAAATAAGCATTTATTATATTTACATGCATATGCTCGCAAACGAGGTAGATTTGGTGAGGCTGGAGGACTTTCTGGACTAGTAGCCATTCGTAATCCTTTTACTTCTGGCCATATTGCAGGTGATGACTGAACAGTTATATTATGTCTAAAATCTGTAACAGAATTAAAATTAATAAAAATTTTATACGAAACACACTTGTTTGAAAAAAAAAAACAGCTGATATTTTAAAAATTATTCTGACATTAGAAACAATTCTTTACAAAAAAATTAAATTAATCTTATGTATAAGTGTAATTTGGTAGATATTTCATAATTCATTTCTTATCATTATTTAAATTTTTATGGAAATAAATAATAATAATTTTTTGGTTTAACATCATAATTTTTAAACCAAATATTCCAAGCTAAATTAACTTCTAGCACAATAATTCTGAATTAAACTGTAAATTTAACAATTAATTTTCAAATCAAGGCTACAGTAACAGTATCTAATATTTAATAATTAGACTAGGATTTTTAATTTAATTTTCTTAAAATAAAATTTTGCCACTGAACCAGAATCAAACTGGGATCTCGACTCCGCAACGCTGCTTATTGGACAAGCAATACTAGTGCTTCCAGGAGAATTATCTATGTAGTATGAGCTCTCACAGCAAACCTGAGAAGACAGACTAGTTAGCTTCAATTAGATCATATTAGCTAACTTCAAGTCAAATAATATGCTCTAATTGAAGCTAACCAGGGGAATAACATTAAACCAAATGCCATAAGGGTTCATGCTATGTAGAAAGCCCACCTGGGAGTGCTAGTATCAGGCATGTCCGATAAGTTTCCAAACTGATCATTTCATAAGCTTCCTGAAATGGAATTCTACTGAATGCCGCAGTAGTCTAGCTGGTAAGATGTTGAGGTGCTATCCCAAATATCCTAGTTTGATTCCAGTGTGGTGGCAAAATTTTATTTCGGGAAAATAAATTAAAAATTCTAGCCTAATTATTAAATAATAGATGGTGCCACATTAGTTTAAATTTAAAAATTAATTAATTATTAACTCAACAGATAGTGGCACCAAAGCCATGATTGGAAAAATAATTGTTAAAATTACAATTTAATTCAAAATTATTATGCTAGGGGTTAATTTAGATCCAGATTATATAGATAAACTTCCACTTTTAACATAAAATTATAAATCTAATTCAGCACAAACTTGTTGTACTTATAAAGACAACAATATTGAATTAACAACAAGTTTATTGTTACGTAACAATAAACTTGTTGTTAATACTTATAAATAAATATATATATAATTACATAACGATAAACTTCGACGTAATAATATCTTATGAAGCTGCAACGTAACAATAAAATTATAAAACAATGTTTTATAAAAATCAAAAAATAATAAATTTATTGTTAAATTTTATAATTCATTAAATTAATTAGAATAAAATTACTATTTTTTTCATACTGCATTAATCGATAGCAATTGATTAATTGATATTGTTATCGATTAATGCAGTATGAAAAAAATAATAATTAATCTAACGCATTATAAAATTTAACAATAAATTTATTATTTTTTTTAATTTTATAGGCCATTGTTATAACTTTATTGTTACGTTGCAGCATCATAGGATATTATTACGACGAAGTTTATTGTTACGTAATAATGATCTCGGCAAATAAGAGAGCTGAAACTTACAATTTCTCTTTTTTTTTTGCTAATTTTATTGTGCGGATGTATAAGATATTGAATAAAATCATAAAGATTGTTTCGTCTGCATCAATAAAAGCATGAATATTTCATGATAAATTTTTCTATACAATTCTTTTTATTGTTCCAATCAAAAATTTTTGATTAATATATATCGAATGTACTACCAAAAAAATAATATAAAATAAAATGATATTTTCTTCTTTCTCCGATATAATCGTTGGAGTGAAGTAAAATTGTTATTTGTCACTAAAATGATAAATATAGCGTGGAATATTTATTATAGTTAACTGTGATTTGTTGGGTGTCACACTTTGCAGAAGCGGGGCGTCAGAGAAACTATTTATTTTGCACAAACCATTAACAATAACGGCTGAGAGTTAACTCCGCAGGATCCACTCTACATAATTAAATTTAACTCGTTTAACACGAGGGATGCGGTTTGCATAAGTCAACACAACACGCACTTTTATTTATTCTTTCTGCCTGTGACATTAATCCGTCGGATCAGTGGTTGTGGCACACTTAAAACGTTTCTAACAATATATAAAGTGGACAAAACCAAAGACAACAGCGTCACATTCGTGAGAAACCTTCCTGAATAATTCTGAATCTGATTAAAATTATGAAAATGCCGATAGAAGCAAACATTTTTTTTTTTTTTTAATTTTTGCACTATCTTTTATTGAATGTTTAATTTAATTTTATAGATTTCTATAACCATTATTAGATAAATTTATCTATAATTATTATGTTTCCTTTAAAGATTAATTCTGTTTTCCACAAAACGTGATAAATTTCTAAAATTTTTATTAGTATACTGATTAAACAGCTTTGAAAACTAACTGAAAATTTTATTATGTGCTTTTAGAACATTAAAAATAATAAAAAAAAAAGGCAAGTAAAAATTGATTTTTTGATTTTTCTCCCTTTCTGTAAGCAAAGAAATTCAAAGTAATAATTTGTAAAATGATTCCTGTGACTCTCACACTCATTGATTTTCCTTCTTCTTCGTACATAATATTTTTGTAATTCGGTATAAATTTTATATATTACGCTATCATCACGTCCAATCTCTGCAAAAATATTTAAACAAAAAAAGGAAAAAAAATTAAGTAGAGTTATATTGATAAGAAAATTAAATTATTTCGATTAAAAAAAAAAATCTTTTCCATTTTTGACAGTTTTATTTACTTTGCTCGTGTTGTTAAAACGTGTTATGAGATTTTTAATGTTTTCGTTACAGGAATTTATCAATTGAATAATTTATTAGTGTTAAAGTTATTGACAAATTGAAAATTTGCCTTTGAATAAATATCGAAAGAATCTTTCCAAACCTTTCATGTTACCTTTATTAATAAATGATCTGAAAAATGAAAATTAACATCACATCACTTATTTATTAAAATAGCACAAACTAATTATTCTTGTGGAAAACTTTGAAGAATTATTATTTTGTTTATTGTTTATTTTTATAAAAAAAATGTTTATTTATTTTATGAAAATACATTTATGTCTTCAATATGCTGCAGATAGAATATTATACAGCTGTATAAACTTTATGACAGATCATAAAAAAAAATATTTGAACAATATATACAAGTTAAATTTTTGTATTAAATATATAATGAAAGTCAATTTTTTTTCTTCTTTCAACTTCAATTTTTTCTTACATTTCTTATTTTAATAAAAGGTAAATTTTCTTGTTACAGTAGTAGTTGATAAAATAAATAAAATTTTTAATGAAAAAAAAAATTTTTTTTTCTTTCTAAAGTTGTTTTGATGTGCAATAAAAATTGAAATTATCATTTAAAAATGTATTATCTGAAAAGCAATAACAATTTTTCATTTTGTGTATTTTGTGTGAATAATTTGTATAAAAATAGGAAATTCTGTTTTTGACTTTCGACTATGAATAAAAGAAGAAAGAAAATAAAAATAAATAAATAAATAAAAATGTATAAAGTGGATGATAAAAAATGCAAAAAAAAAAAAAAAATCGGAAATTAATTTATTTATAAAAATTTAATTAACTGCAAAAAAAAAAAAAAAATCGGTAGCAGAAAAATTTCCAAATATTGAAATTGTTTCTTTCTAATCACGAATGAGTTACTGTTTATGAGAAATAGATTTCCTTTATCAATATATGAGTAGAAGAAAAGATTAGATTTATGTGACTCCATATGGACATTATTGTCAGATTTTCGTGATAATGAATCTCTTCTCTAGTTTGTTTCTCGGCAAAAATTGTTATTAGATATTGATCAAAATTACAGTATATCAAGAAAACGATAGCATAATATTTGATTTCTTCCATAAATAAGCATATTAATGAGATGATGTTCTCTTTAATCCAATATAAACGTATTTTCTAACCTTATCACGTAAATATAAACTTAGAAATTAGTAAAAGCATGATGTTTATAAAGGAAAAAAAATTGTTTAAATAAATCTCTATAAGAAAATTTATAAACAAAACTTAAATATCTTTTAAGTTTTCCTTATAAAAATATTTACTTATAAAATTCGCTTTTTATGCCTCAATAAATTCTTCTAAAACAATCGTTTTTTTGTGTAAATAGTTGAAAATAATAAATAGATTTTAACATAAAAAATGTTTTGCTATTAGTATTTGATGCTATAGAGTGTTTTGTTCAGGAAAAAAAAAAAGAAATTTAATAAGATTATCTTATTAAAAATAATATTATGTATAGGCCTAATATAAAATTTCTTATTTAATAAAAATTTTATAATATTTTTCTAATAAAATTTCTGTTGGATAAATAAATAAAAAAATAATAACAATAAGTTTAACAATAACGTGGTTCTGTATTATAAAATAATATAAAAACAATTTAATTTTGTTGCAATGCTATCCAGTAAAAAATATAGAATAAGCAGTTACACAAATTGCTTATTCTATATAGGCCCTATATATTTTTTTTGAATTGAAACAGAAGAAAATATTCTATTTTCTAAATAAATAGATTTTTAAAAAATACTTTAATGTATTTTCTATGTAATTCTATACTTTCTACTCGATAAAATTTCAAATATTTAAGGAAAAACTGATTATTTTATGTATCAGTTATCAACAATAAAAACTCAATTTACAGATTTATTGAAATATTATAATGACTTGTAATTAATGAAGTACAGTCTTCATTAATTACAAGTCATTATAATATTTAATGTGCAAAATACAGAAAAATTATTGCAAGGATGTTTTATATAGTGGTCTGTAACGAGTTATTTTTATATATTTAAGCATATTTTTACTATAGTAATAGTATTGGTAATCGGATTAAAAGAAACTTCAAGTTAATCCAAGAAAAATCTGTCTTAGAAAAACCAAACTGATCGATCGATTTAAAAAAAATTTCGAATTATTCCTAACTTCGAAATTCATTGAATTTGTATAAACTCAATACTGTGTGCACTCTTAAATTTTGATGATTAAAATTGATTATAATTATATTATTATAAAAATTATAAACACGAATTAAAATTCTTAATTTAATGCTCATTAATAATGATTGTCTCGTATTTTCTCTCATTTTAAACATTTATTATAAAATACTATATATCATTTATAAGTTTAGACAGTTCTAATATTTGGAACATTTAGAACTTTTTAAAGTTATAAAATATAAAAATTCGCATCTGATGCACTGTATTGATTTCTGCATAACTTTCTTCAATTTATGCTATCTTCCTTATAGATTCGAAAATTTTTTCGATATAACGTAACATTTTACATTTGTCGTTCCAAACTCTATTCCCCTAGTCATATCTGTCAAACTACTTTGGTTCAACAACCATTGTTTTATATTTATATCCCCATATTATCATAGTTATCTCTTAGCATACCCTTCTACTTCTCTACTCGAGTTTTTACTGATAATTTATTTTCTTTACTTTAAAATATATATATATATAATGATCTACTTAAATTATCAGATAAATTTTAATTAATTAATTTTAAATTTAATTTTTAACACTCAAATGGCTAGGTTCTGATAAAATTTCAGAGCCAAGTTTTGACCATTTGAGTGTTGAACACTTAAATATACCGACTAGAGATATGTCGAGTTTCAATAAAGTAAAATATATATTTATACTATTTCGATATAAAGCCGAAAAAAGTTTACAAAATATCCAAATTATTTTTAAAGTGTTTCTGCTTTAAAATTGCATCATAAAATTTTCAATATTTTTCCAATAACATAAAAATTGAAAAAAAAATAAAATAAAATATTCTTCCATAACAAACAAACAATAGATTCAAAAGAATTAAATTTTCAATATTTTATACAAAATTCGTGTCCATTCAGTTCCATAATATAAAGTTGCTAAATATTTATTTATTTTTAAATAAATAACAAAAAAAATTTATTGGGTTTTTTAATTATTATTATCACTATCAAGATATTCTATTTTTAAATAATTAAAAAGAATATCATTAGCCAGAAAAATAATCTAGAGTTAATTAAAACTATTTTCTAGTGAAGTACAAGCCATGTAATAACCTCAAGCACTTATCCTTTCTAGTAACAGGAGAGAGCAGATGGTGACAATAATGCCAAAAGTATTGCATCTACTGAAGTGCAATTTCCAAATAATGGAAACTAACTAAGTAATATTTTATTTTTCATTAAAGACTTTATATTTTTTTTTTATTTTTATTCGTTCGATTTTTGAATACAGATTATATATTTCGTGATTTTTAAATAAATTAAATAAAAAAAAAATGTATTTTACGAATTCTTCAATGAGAATTCAAAAAAATATATATAAATTGTAAACATTATGAATAAATATCAATTCTTTGGAGATGTATTCTTTTCAGAAAGTAAAATATTGTTTGGTCGGATATAATATTTCATTCAAAGCAGTATATAGAAGTTTCCATATTTTCATATTTATTTTTTAAATCACTAGAATAAATTCTTAAAGACAGCAAAAATCTTATTCTTTGATTATATATTTATTTTTAAAGGCATTAAAGTCTGTAAATATTGCAGATGAGTGTATTTCCTTAATAGAATTTTTATGTATCTTCACCACTTATTGATGTTTTTCTAACAAGCAAACATTTTTATCGTCTTTTTAGCATCGAAAGAAATATAAAATAAGCTATTTTCTATGCTAAACTTAGTGCAATAATTCTCTAATTTTAAGATTCACAAAAAAAAATAAAAATGCTGCATAACATATATACAGCATATTCTATACAAAAAATTAAAAAAAAAAAGAAATTATAAAGTTTGGATATACAAGAAATATCATGCTTACCAATATATATCCGGCAAAATTCGTTTCATTAGAAATTATAAATTTGGATATACAAGAAATATCATGCTTACCAATATATATCCGGCAAAATTCGTTTCGTTATATATCAACAGCATTTATTCATAGCAGCCAAAGATAATTGTGGTTCCATCAATGCTTAAAAAATATTATTTTAATTATATAAAATGCAATTTATTTAAAAAATTCCTATTTTTTATGATTTTGTTATGTTAAATATAATTTTTTTTTCATTGTTTAGCAATTTTTTTACTTTATAAATAGAGATAAAACTGATATAACAAAGATGCCATTTTGAAGCGATAAATTCACTTTAAAATTAATTTTTGCCAGTAACAACTTTCGCCACCAGGAGGCTTTGTGATTATTAAAACACTCTAGTGGCACATTTTATTTTGTTTTTTATAAAATAAAATTATATTTAAACATTAGTTTGTATATTTTTATTTATACATTTTATAATATATAAAATTATAAATTAAATTATAATTACTGCTATATTAGAATGCATTTTATAATTAATGCAGTTTCCAATAATTTTCTGAAGTTAAAATTCGGAAATCCATACGTTGTTCGTAATTATCTACTCTCTAGCTGAATGATTGAAATAAGAAAATGGAAGAAACTATCCAGATGTTTATAGTATGACATGCCAATTGGCAACTTCCTTTTCCCATTGGAGATCGGCACATGTTTCAACACACGAGTCACTCATTCCTAACATCTCTGAGGAATTTCTATCTCTGGTTTAATATATTGTCTCAACATACTTCCTAACACGGTATGTTTACAAATTGTTGCATTTCTGGGTGGGGAAAAAAGGGGGCGAGAAGAATAAAGAACGTACCCTATTTCGGGGGCGTCTCTAAGGAACTGAAATCTCCCGCAATGGGGGAGAGAATAGAAGAGAAAAAATAAAAAAGAGACGAAATTGCTCCTGTGAATGGAAGAAATCTATAAATTTTCCAACAGCCTAGGAAGAAGTGAATTCTTCTGAGTTAATAGAGAAATGTGGGAAGTTTGCCACTGATATAGCATCAGTCTCCGGAGCAAGGACTTCACTTGTAAGTTTGTGTTTACTCTAGTCATAAATAAGTATTGAGTTATAAAGTTATATTAGATATGTGTTTATTAGTTGTGTCAAAAGTGCAGGTAACGTAAGAGAGGTGATTTCTGTTTCTTGCCGATTTATTCTCATTTTCTCAAAGAAATCTGGCGGTTATTTGCTTTGCAGAAACATCAAAAACTTTCCAAATGCTTTACACTCATGAACATACTCAAACTCGTAAACATTGTTCAGCTTTTTACAACTTTTTGCAAAAGCTTCATTATGAAAATAGTTTCGCTAACATTTATTATTAATTTATTATTTTGCAAAAGAAATATCGATTTGCTTTAAGGAATAATACAATTCATACAATATTTATACTTTTTTATGTTGCCCATTACATCGCAATAGTGTAGTAGAATAGAATTAAGTAGTATTAAATTTCTACCTTCCTAAAAAAATCTTTTATATATTTTTAAGCAGCAATAGTAAATGGATTCTTTGATTTTATTTCTATTATGATAGATAAAATATGTAATATAAAGGTATAACTCTTTTCTTTTTAGAAATAAGATTACAGAGCCGTTAAGAAGAAACGATAAAAAAGTGAAAAGATGACGTAGTCGCTTTTTTTTTCTCTTTATACTTTTTCTTTGCCCTCAAGAAATAAGAAGAAATTCTGTCATCGAAATCCTTCTTCAAATCCATCTATTGCCTGAATTTCGTTGATAATCTTACTGAAAAGGAAGCCAGAAGTATTTCTTCGTCATCTGTAACTTGCGAGTCTTTAGTGTAATCCTTTCCATAGGTACAGATTTTTCGTTTAAAATCTATCTTCACTCTTGATAACTTGACCAAAAAAGTAATAACTATATTCTGTCGTATTAAACGCCATTATCGCCATTCTCTAGAATATTTCAGAATTAAATTATATGGTTACTAATATTCTAAAATGATTATATACGCTTTAAAGTATGTTAGTAAATACGGATGTGACTTGTGGTTTAAACATTAATTATACAAGTTATTTAGAATCACTGAGTTAATAGATGCAGTTACATGAATAAATATAAACTCATTAAAGTATGATCTGGAATAAAATCCCAAAAATATTGATTCATTAACTCGAGAAAACGTAAATTCTGTGATTGAATAATTACTTTATTAATTTTTTTTCCTTTATCGAAGCTAGAAAAAATTTCAATTTTATTAATAAATTTTATATTCATAAAATTTATTTGGTTAATTTATCTGCTAGTCAAGGAAATAGAGAGAGAAGAGGAGGGGAAAAAAGTAATGGAATCAAACTTTTGATTGATTATCTTTCGTTTTACAGTCGATTCAGTTCGGTTCACTGGTTATTTCATTTTAAGTTTAAAATTCGAAAACGTTATTTCTCACTTTTTAGTCAACGAAAATAAAAAGATTTTGTTATTTTAAACACTTCCAGTACTTTTCCACTTTGTACAATGTTGAAAATTTAGAATTTATATACAGTAACGATAGTAAAAATTTCGATTTCTGAATTCAAATCTGGAAAAAATATTACTCTTTTATAGAGTAGCCATACAGATACGTGTTTTTCATAGTAATTTTTTTTTTTCTTTAGTGGAATAATAGCAGAAAGTATGAAAAGAACAAAAGTTTAGCAATCGATAATTTCTATTTCGAAAGTGGCACAAGGAAATATTCTCACAAGAGGGAGAAAATTCAGAAGGAAACACGTCTGTATAAAACTTCTATCCCAGAACAGGAATTTCTGCAGACATTACAATGCCTACGAAGTAAGAAGCATTCTAACGTCTGCCACATCATTCAGCTCTCTGGCGCGGCAGATGATGGATTGTAGAATAGTGAGCATGCACAGAAAAAGCTCTGAGACAACTGGTGGGAAAAAGACGCCTAACGTATTCACGCCCAAGGTGTTTAGTGGATCACTGCTCTGCACTTTTTTCTGCTCTTCTTCACATCACACGACATTTGTCTTGACGTGTTTCGTAGACCTCAACATTTAGAAAGTTTTTTCATACGTCTGCGTGATAATCACTTGATAATCACGTGGACTACGACTTGATTTCTTTCTGGAGTGTAAATCAAAAATAGAAACTCTTTCATCATCTTAGCTTGATTAAATAATCGATTCGGCTGAAAAAATATGATGTGAAAGATTTTTCTTCTCTATGAATTATTATGGTATTTGTTTCGTTACAATGCTTTTTTTTTCATTATTGTTATATTTTCATTATGATCTTGGTCGACTAATTTCCAGTTTAAATATTTATAAAAATGAAAATTGCTGCGCTATAACGTTAATTGTCTCGAGTATTGATTAATTAGTCATTCATCCATTCCTATTCGTGATAATGAGAAAAATGTGTTTTATATATTTAAATATCTTCAATCAATCATAATGAGTCATTTGCCAATCCCTTCTTGATGTAAAGGGTAACAAATTCAAACTTTGTAATTTTCGTGATTGTCTTTAGACTGAAAATGTAACATAAATACGTTATTAAACATTCGTATCGTGGTTATGTAAGGAAAAAAAAAGAAACCACTAAGTTTATTACTTCGTGCTCACTTTTCAACGAAAATTTGCATTTGAAAACAAACTTTCTTTTTTAACATTTTTTTACGTAAATAAAATGCAAATAAAAATTTGGTTACATAAATTTTAGATTAAAAATCAATGTTTGAAAGCAACTGTATATAAAATAACGGTTTTACTGCACATTTCTTGTACATCATATATATATTTAATGCATTCTACAATCTTCTAGTCTGTCATTGAATCGTCATCTATTGGTTTTACAAAACATAAAATGGGGTTATTTCAGACAGAAGATAAATATGAACATCTAATGTCTTTCTTAAAATTATGGAAAAATATTTATCGATTACCTCAAATATTCCCTTGATATTATTTTTTTCTATTATAAAGAATATATACTGTATATTGGGAAATTTAACAAATTTCTACAGATATATTGATTATTAGATATTACCCGCTCATATAAATGAACATAATTCTTGTGATTTAATCTTATAACTGGAGTATCAACTCGAAAATCTCCTCGAACTCGTATACAGAATGATTACATGGCGGCCATTTTTAAGTTACAGTGCCACCTACGGATTTTGTCTTTTTTAATGAAATTACAATTTTAATTTAATTTTTATTCCTTAATTTTTAAATTATGAATTTATAAAAAATATATATATATTGGGAAATTTAACAAATTTCTGCAGATATATTGATTGTTAGATATTACCCGCTCATATAAATGAATATAAATCTTGTGATTTAATCTTATAACTGGAGTATCAACTCGATAAACTCCTCGTATACAGGACTGTTAGATGACAGCCATTTTTAAGTTATAGCGCCACCTGCTGATTTTGTATTTTTTAGTGAAATTACAATTTTAATTTAATTTTTATTCCTTAATTTTTAAATTATGAATAACGACATAAAAAACTTTTGACTGTCGCAGAAATTCGACGGTTAGATTTTTCTAACGATACCCTATTTAATCGTAGAAATCCGAGGATTAGACCTTTCTAAAGATACCCTATTTATAGGAATCGGTACAGTGGTTCGACTGCAAAAGTGATATCCAACCAGCCAGCCACGTTTCGCTATTTATATATATATGATCCATTGTTGTAAATAATCCCATTTTATCCATACCTAAATTTCGGACCAAGAGATATAAGAATTCTTTCCAAGAGCTGCTAATTATAATAAATCTATCACGTAAAGTTGCTTGAATTTATATATTTTTGTCCGATTTTATGGGTTGTTCTATGGAGGCTCTTACAATACATGCTTGCATGCTTAGATTATATAAGAGCTGCTAAGTATAATAAATCTATCACGTAAAGTTGCTTGAATTTATATATTTTTGACCGATTTTATGGGTTGTTCTATGGAGGCTCTTACAATACATGCTTGCATGCTTAGATTATAATAAAGAGTATGAGTATAACTGTCTACTGTAAATTATAAAATTAATTTTTGCCCTTAATATCATTGGTTTTTTATATTTAACATCATCTTTAAGCCAATTTACTTGTTGAATCACATGCTAATGAATTTACCGAACTTAATGATCCATCTTTATTTTCATCAGCTAGTGAAATAATCATCATTAAAATATTTATGATGATTTCATTTTCCATAAAATGAATTTGAACAAGTAACAAAAAATTGGCAAAATAAACGAAACAGTAAAATATATAACAACAAAAAGTGAATAAGTAACATGATTATCCAAAAAAAAGGCAAAGGAAGTAAAAATAAATATGTGAAAATGTGTTTATTCTCATACGAAGAAAAGATAATAAGAAATAGCATGCAAACGTAAAAAAAAGAAGAAAAAAAATACAAATATTTCCAAAATCTTGGAATTAAATTTAAACATTTTCTAGCGAAACAAAACTTTTAACATATCTATAATGTAAAAATAATAAAATAAATATAGTCATAAACTAAAGGTGTAATCTGCTTAAATACGTTGAGAGAAAACTGCGTGTGACTCTCACCATTAGAAAGAATGCCACAGCTGCATATTCTCACACCTATACATCAATAGGAAATTCATCATTTCTTTCTAAAATAGGCTTTCGTTTCTTACTCTTTTTTTTTACCTATCAAACTTTTTTTATTCTTTCTTTATATTCCAATAATGCAATTTATAGTTTAGAATGAATAAATCAAGTTTCGATTATAATTAACTTTACACAGATTCGATTTAAAATTATAATTATGGAAATGATTAATTGCTATATTAATATATTGTATAAATGATTTTAAGTTTAGTAGTTATCATTCAATTGTTGTTTCCTACGCTACTATTTATACTTTCGAATATGTTTAAGTAAAATTTAATATTTATAACTATCTATCTACATGACGACAGCATCAGAAGTCAGTATTAATTAAGTCTATGAGACTCTCCCATAGACTCAGTACTGACTTCCGATGCTGTCGTCAGGTTTAGATTAACAGATATAAGTTAATAATTTGTGAAAATGCTATTATTATGTTTTTTATTGCTACTGTAGTATCAAATTCTGTGAAAAATTGTGAAATAAGAATAAATATTTGTATCAAATTTCGCATGAATGATAATTATAAAATCACCACTTCAGATTTGATAAATTAGTGATGATTACTTCATAACGAGTATGAAATTACTAATAAGCAATATGATATTTGATTAAATTTTCTATAAAACTGTCACGTAAATGCTACTATATCAATAAGCTAATTTCATTAATTCTACCTTATGCTATTATAATCTCACCAGATAACATTACCTTTAATAATATCCAAATTGTATTAGTTTAGCCGATACTTCTTTAAAAATATGATTTACGCGATTCGTACTGTAATAGCAGTAATTTATAAGAGTACGTGAGATGCTATTATAGCAATAAAAACCGTTTATAAAACGGGGTTAATGTTGTTTAAGTTTTAACACAATTTTTACGACTTCAAACTTTATTTTTTCTAATTAGAAACAGCTACAATAACTAATTCTGTCGCAATTTTTGGTAATAAATTGTCCGACAGATAGAAAAAAATTATGCAACCAGACAAGAAAGTGACTTTATGAAGAGTTTTTTCTTAAAGGTGAGGTCTTAATGAAGTCTTCATATGTCATGTACTCATTCAAGCGCTAGTTAAAGATGAAACGAACCAGCGAACATAATTATGTCGCTATTCATTTTTTTCTTTAACTTCGTGCGGAAAAAACTTTTGGTTTCGGTATGTGTAGTTGTCATCTGACTACTACTACATATCTCAGTTTTCTAGGTGGTAATCAAGCTGGAGAATTGAAGGTGGCTCATATGACGAGAGAGAAGGATCGTCTTTCATTCGTACATTTGATGTGCTGTCACAACTAGGGAATTTAGCCCCATACCACTACATAAATAAGCTTACTGTGTCTCGGACGTGACAGATTTTAAGAGAACTATCGTCTTTGAGAATAGACGATATGTCCTTTGATACTATAGAAGTATAAAAATGCCGACGGGCAAGGATTTGATATCAAGTGGTCAACTATATTTTAAAACTTATATTTTGTCTTTCGATGCTACCTAGCAGAAAATTATCTTTGGGAAAAAAATTATATATAGGGCCTATATATATATCTGATCCTTAAAAATATGACAATTTCGATAAGATTTAACTTTTATTTTACTGTTTACCAAACTTTAATTAGTTAGTTTATACTCATTAATTGGTATTTAAACAGGTTTAGCATCACTAATCCTGCTTTTCATTATTCGATAAGTCTTCAAAACAAAATAAATTAGGAAGATAATTAAATAAAAACAATCTGTTTTGATATAATAATCAAAATTCTTTATTTATAATCAATATAATAATTTAACATCGACTTAAAGTTAGGTATTAAGTTATTATGTTACATAGAATAATGTTACTTCTGAATAATGATAATTACTTAGAACACGAACTAATTATCGTTATTATATCGCTGAACGTAAGATTTTGCATCAATAAAATCCCAAAATTTATACAAAACTAGTTTATAAACTCGGCATTTAATTCTAGATTTTTTTGAACATATTAAAAATCCGAACTTTATTAAAGAATCCAATCTTTAGCATTAAAAACGGAGATAAAAAAAATGCTAAGGTTAAAATTGCTCTTCCTTTAAATTGATTACAAACAAAACTTAAAAGAAAAAAAAATATTCTTGCAGAACGTTTAAAGAGCAAAAAAAAAAATGTAAAAAATTTCCATCATGTTTATAAAAAAAGTACAATTTTTAACTTCATACAACAATCATAAATACACAACTAACTTTGATATCTTGAAAGTATTTTCTTATGGAAATTATTATCGTGTTAGTAATACTTTCAAACAGAAGTCACTTTTAATAAAGACACGAATCAGTACAACATTAATCTGATGTAGTTTCGTTTGCATTTGGAAAGCGCTCAAACACTGACAACAGCCCGAGAGAAGGAAGATTGGTGGTGAATATTACTTTAAGAAAAATAAAAATATTCAACTCCCAACATGCTGTTCTCGTTAGTAAAGCAAGAGAAGAGTAAGAGGTAATCAAGTCAACTTTTAATTTCTCCCAGTAGTCACGTATAAGCTGGATCTAGATATTATCTCCATACCCCTCTGAACTATGTCAGTCCATAGGGAACATTCGTACAGTAAAGTAACAGAGTAAACATTATTAAAGCCTAAATCCATAGTCAGATGATTCTTTCTCTATAACTACCTTGTAGACCGAATGTCGTTAAATTGTGTCTTTACTTTCTAGTAGCCATTTTGCTTTATACCTCGGAGAATGTAGGCTTTTTTATATATATATAAAAGAATAATTTCCTTTCTTTTCATCGATCACTGCCCTTCTTCTTATTCTTATTTAAGTAAAAAAAAAATAAACGAAAATTTAAGACCGTTTCAAAAAAACTTTTTAGTCATTACAGAGTGATTTTTGGAAGAACAAAATTAAAATTTTATTTTGTTCTACTGTTACTAATGAGATATTCTTGAGTGTACTAGAAGATGGCAAATACTGTTTTATTTAATTTAATATAAACACTTTTAATGTAAGTGACTTGCAAGGAATAGTTAAATTGCATATATTTACTGCTACGATACCAATTTTACTTACAATGAAAAATAAGAGAATTCATTATCATTTACAAAAGTTTAATATAAATTTCTTAATTTAACTTTAATTGAAAACTCTGGAAACTTATAAAGATAAACAATTAAATTAATCGATATGTATATATATTTATTTATTTTTTTAATAAGTGAAAGTTGATATTTATAAATATAAAATGAATCTATTTTACATTTTTAGAAATCGTGTAAAATATGAATTTCTTAATATTTGCTTAACTCTTAGTTATAAATATTTAGATTTAAGTTTGTAAGACTGATTTTGCTGCAAGCATGTTAAATTAATAATAAATTATTCATATTAAAATATATTCTCGTACAAATATATTGATCATCGGGTTACCGAGAACGAATTTATCATTAGTGCTACTACATCAACAATACAAACTATCAGTCTCTTCTTTTTTTGCAATGTAAACAATATTACCACAGTAACAGTCCGTAATTATTTTTATATTTACATAATTTGTAACTGTGCTATTATAGCAACAAATCGAATCTGGTAACTAACTATGATAAGTAGGTTATACTTTTTTAAAAGGAGTATATAACTTTCTAAACAGAGTAATAGATGAAGTGACTTCAAATATATATAACATTATTCACTATTCTATATTTATGCCATTGCGTGTAGACTTCTAATACTATATAAATCTATTGATTGGACGTCAAGTGATACCTTCTATATAAAGGAAAAATGTTAAGAAGAACTATATTTTTAAAAATTCAATATAAAAATGTCGTAATAAAATATTTATTTAATATCTCTTTTTCCGTATAGAAATATTTCATATATATATATATATTGTAAAAAAAAGAATCGCTGGTACTTTTTATATTTATTTCTTGGAGGGCAACAAACCCATCTATTGATTGCAGAAATTTCATGTTTTTTCCACAACAACAGTAACTTTAGCTGACGACAATAGAGAAAGGAAGATTGCGGAAGATATTGTCTTTGATTGTTATCATTTATTTATTTACTTTTTACTTTTTTTATTGTTATTATATTAAAAGAGTGCTTTCAGATTGAAGACAATATAACATCTTATGGACGGTCATCAGTATGCAAATAACTGTTAGATTAAACAATCTGATGGTAATTGGTTATCATCAATTATCGCATTTAGAAACATCATGTTCTATTGTTTGGAAAATGCAAATTGTTCCTTTTATATTTATTCAGCGAATATGCAAATTTTACTAGCAGAATTATTATTATTAAATATTGATCCGATTTAAAGGAATTATTTCAATTTTTAGGATGGTTATAATGGAAAACGATTTATGTTTTCTTAGTTTTAGCTGATTTCTTTCCTGATGGATAGGAAAACGTTTGTTTTTTTTTTTCCTCTTTCCTCTTCTTTCTCGTACAGCTCATTCTGGAAAATATTGTCGCTCTTTGATTCTATTTTTGTTCTTTTATGTTTATCTGAAGTTAAAATTATTAAGATAAAAGCAACACGAGATTAAAAAGAGTTAAATGTAGATTCGAAAAAAATTCTGGTATATTCTGAATCGTATTAACCCAAAAAAATAATTTTAAAATTTTACAAATTTTAGAAAACCTTCGTTATATTTTACTAGAAATATTTAATTAATTTTTATAGCTGTAGTTATTTTACGATATGATACAATAAATATAATATATTTCGGTGTTGTAAACTTAATTTGTTGTTAGGCTTCGAATAACGCTGATGCTAGTTTTCATAGAAAGGCCACATTATATAAATCGCGCTATGCGAGACTCACATCAAGTAGGATTAGATTTCAAAACCTTTTTTCTCCTTTATTTGCAGTTTCGGTAGTTATTTAGCGATATGATATGATACGATACGATATGATATAATAAATATAATATTCTTTGGTGTTGTAAACTTAAATTATTGTTATCCTTCGTATAACGCGGATGTTAGCTTCCATACGGATATTCCAGGCCACGTTTTATTTGCCCAGGTACAAATCGCGCTATACGAGACTCACAGCCCATAGAACAGTAAGATTAGGTTTCGAAACCGTTTTTCCCCTTTATTTGCAGTTTCAATAGTTATTTTACGATATGATACAATAAATATGCTATTCTTCGATATTGCGAACTTAAATTATTGTTAGCCCTCGTATAACGCGGATGCTAGTTTCCATAGAAAGACCACGTTATACAAATCGCATTATACGAGACTCTCAGCACAAAAAACGGTTTCGAAACGTTTCGAAACCGTTTTTTTCCCTTTATTTGCAGTTTCAGTAGTTATTTTATAAGATATGATACGATACGATATGATACAATAAAATATAATATTCTTTGGTGTTGTGAACTTAAATTATTGTTAACCCTCGTATAATGCGGATGGTAGGTTCCATAGAAAGGCCACATTATACAAATCGCGTTATACGAGACTCACATCACATAGAAAAAGTATGGTTTCATTTTTTCCGTCTTCTTCCATTTTCTTTGCAGTTTCAGTGTCTATTACTATAAAAATAAAATTTATATATAAAAAAAAGCATTGCATATTAATAATGTATGTAACCCACAAGAAACAGATTAACAATTATAATTTTTAATGCTCTTCCCTGGCCGAAAACGAAGAGAATTTCCAACAATAAACACTTTGAACGGTAAAAAACTGACACTATGCAAAAAAATATATGTATGAGTGTACATACATGTGGACTAAAAGGTAATTCCTCTAATATAAATTCTTAGAGATTCATAGAAATTTATAGACCGCGTTATACGAGATTTACTGCACTTTTTATGTTTTATAAAAAAATAATTTTATTTTTAATGAATTATAACACATTCTATAATATACTCGTTATAAAATGGAAAGACAAACTATTTTATTTTCATTTTTATAAAAGATAAAAAATATCGTTAAAAATTGTTACGTTTCAAGTGAAAAATATCCTGATTTCTTACTATTTATCCAAACATGAACTTTAAAGCTCAGAACAATCTTATCGATATTAATTCTGCATTTTATGTGGTCATGAAAAATATATCAAGTTTATCTTGTCTGCAGACTTCAATTTAATTTCTACTTTGATATATTTATATATAATCAAATAACAAATCCTGAAAATTTAAAAATAATTCAATTTATTGTATAACAATATATTTATATATATAATTAATTTTTCTTTGATGATTTTAATTTAGATTAATTAAAAATGCAAGAATTAAATTTGATGATAGTCACTCCTGAAATGTAATTAATTTTTTTATTGAATTTAATTTCAATAAATTCGTTGCTTTCTACATTTGTTTAATTGCATATACAGTACAGGTATCCCTCCTATAACACGGTTTTGCTCTAACACGATTTGAAAACGGTACTTCTTCAACATGGTTTTTACTTTACACATTTAAAAAATTATGTTTATTCTCCTACAGCACAAAATATTTTCATTAATTCTTGTAAATCTATATTATGGACACAATACACACATAAAATGCAATCATTGGGCTAAAAAGTAAGCTTTTATTCTTCAACAGAATAATGTGAAATAGAAAAAAAAATAGACTATCTATATTATGGACACAATACACACATAAAATGCAATCATTGGGATAAAAAGTAAGCTTTTATTCTTCAACAGAATAATGTGAAATAGAAAAAAAAATAGACTACTTTTTTATTCATAAATTTTTTTTGGATAGGTGTTAAGAAACGATTGTTTTGTAGCAGGTTATAGCCGATTAGATACAGATTTTGTAAAGAGAGCAGAAGATATACAAACTTTAAATACAGAAAAAAATCAGAAAGTGAAGTTGATATTGTTAAAAACGAAAAAAAGGTTGTCGTTTTTAATGAACAGCGGTATTGTATTGTAGGAAAGGAGGGCTTTCCACAGCCTTAGTATTGTGACACCAATAGTCTATTGTGCACCCCCAAAAGGATCATCTCATAAGAAGTCCCGTTTTAATCACGAAAGACAGTATATATTGCTTCTTCAATGGGACTGTAAAAAGATCTTCTGGTGCAGGAAAATGCAACCCAAGAATAGAACCCAAGAACCTTAGCTCTGAAAGGGCCACACATTCACACAAAATGGGAAGAGGAGTTTCATCTCCTTCTTGACATCCTCTACAATTGGGACTATTAACAATCCCAATTACGTGAAGATGCCTTCTAAGATGATAGTGCCCTGTGATAATCCTAGCTTAATTTTTATGCAATGCAAACTCTAGTTCTCTGTACAGAAGGACCTAGAATGAAAGCTTTTGCTTGCCTTAGTCCAGGAGTAGACCTCCAGTGAATGAGGTGCTGAACTGTAGCACAATTTGGGCGGATTGTCAAGGATGCATCAGATCTGATACCCAGGGCAGGTTCAGGTCTAATAAAGGGACGAGAAGCTCCTTCTTTAGCCCTCCCATCAGCAATCTCATTGCTCTCAATCCTCTTTGCCCTGGCACCCAAACAAGTTGCACCCTGTTCCTGGTAGCCAGAGAGATCCTCAACGAGAAGACCACAATCTCATAAAGCTTAGAAGTAGCTATCAAGCTATCAAGTGCCTTTAATGCAGCTTGAAAGTCTGATAGGATATACTTTAAATGTGCTTATTAGCATATCCACTATCAAGATTTATTTTAACACATGCAGAAATAGCATAGAGAACAGCGGTAAGAAAGAATTATTAAATGAATGTTATATAAGCTGTATACTTTATCTTTCCTTTTATTTTACGTATATTGTTTTTTAGGTTCTACGTATATATATATACTGTATATATATTTTTATGTTTCGTGCTATTAATATTCTTTAATAAAAATTAAGTTCTTTAAGTGGAATTAAAGAAAATTATTTATTTTTAATCGGTTTTGGAACGTAACTCGCTCCTTTATTATTGGCTCCAGGTCTTATATAACACGATTTCACACAATACGGTGTTTTCTAGGAACCTATCTACCGTGTTATAAGATGGATACCTGTATTCTATTTTTTTTTATAGTTAAAAAATTTAACTATGCAAAATAATTTTAAATTATATTCTTTTTTGAAATTCAAACTCGGATTATAAAGTACGATAATTAATAACCTCTTTTTGTTTGAATTACAAATTTTAGCGGAGTTACTTAGTGTGATAATGTATTCATTGTGTGTAACTTTAGCGAGTAAGATTATTTAACAAGTTTGAACCCTAGAGGAAAAGAATTCTGGATTTTTAATTTTTATCTCGAATTTTTATCATATTTCTTGATGAAGAAGAGTGAAAATTTATGGCATAGAATAATATGATAGAAATTAATGTTGATTTTAAGTCAAAAAATTAGTTTTCATAGTTACGGAGACTATTTTTATACGATTTTAATAAAAATAATCTCTCTAATAAAAATATCCTCTTTAATTACGCAAACATAATTACTTTAATCAAAACGTTATTATTTGATTTTCTAAAATTTGTTACCTGTTAATACATTAGATAAGTAACTACAAGACAGTGTCAAGATATTTATTAATAGATTTATTTATTTCAATTTTATAAAAATACTTATAAATAATTAAATATTATTTTCTACTTCCGATACTTATTTAATTTAAATGGTAATTTAACTCTTAATTAAAATGATAATTTTATTTGAATCTTTAAATGAGCTCTCCTATATCGTTTGCAAACATTATTTATCAGTTTTTGGCAATATAAAAATTGATCTAAGACAAATTTTCTCGATACCTCACTTCCGATACGCAATAAAATAAGTAATCATGACTTGTTAGCTCTTGTACCAAGTTAGAGTAAATATCCATTGTCGATGATTCAATTGAATGAGTGAAACTTGTTGTTTCAGATGCTGTAATTATGTATAGTCCATTTATCATAAGTTGAACCTTGAGTAAAACTAATGAATGGTTTTTAAGGTGCCAATTTATATAGCTGTTGATCACCTGTTGAAGTTTCACGAATAATTATCTTTATCTGTTCGGAATTATATAAAAATCTTGAGATGGACTTGTTAACTGATTGAAATATAGTGCATCAACATATACAATACAGTTGTAGCCTTCAGGAAATTTATCTGGTTATCCGCTTTTAAAATTTCTGAATAGCCTTAAAAAATCTATTTATGTTGTTTTACTTGAGATTCGAGAGAAAAGATTATATGAAAGAAAATATTTTAATTTTGATACTTTCTTACTAAAATTTCCCAATGAGCATCAGGTAAATTTGAGATATAAATAAACAATCCTTATCCATGAACAAAAACTTCTTTCCTTTATAATTTCTATCTAAAAAATTCTCTTCTTACCTTTATAACAAAAGAATAATTTTATCAAGAACAACTTTAACAAAAGGATTTAGATGGAGGAAAAATCTTTCATTAGCGCACAGAATATTTTTATATATATTGCTACTTCTAGAGTATTTTTAAACGTAACATTAGCAGTTAAAATATTTTGCACATTGTTTTCTAACAGATTAGTTAAATATTTTATTGAATTTTTATCCTTTGCTATAGGGGAAGGTGAGGCAAAACCGATACCACTGTTTCTCCGTGATGACCACTGCAATCTAGTAGCAAACTCACAAACTACCTCTAAGCCACCATTATGCCAGTAGGAACTGAATTGGTGCAACCATTGTCTCCAATTCAGTTCCTATTGGGATCATCACGGAGCTATAGGGGAACCCATTTGCACCACTTTCCCCTATTTTGCTTTTATAACTTTGTTTGCATAAATTTTATTTATTTATTTAATCACTGCATTTGAAACAATTTTCTCAACTTTGTTCTCACGTCTTCTATTGTTCCCAATTTTTATTAATTGAATATAACACTAAATAAATTTTAATTTAATGTTTTATTCACTTATGCTAATTAAATTTGTTTTATTTAATTTTGTAATAAGCAATCTTTATTGTTCCCAATTATCGTTGAAATTTCTACTTCCTAAAAATTATTTATTTATTTTCTCTATTTTAATTAATAAAATTTATTATTATCGCCACGATCAAATAAACAAAATCATAAATTTTTATTAATTTATAAAATTGCAACATTCAAACGAAATTATAGATTTAATAGATTATAAAAAGAATATAAAAAAAGCAAATTTACATATGATAATGTTTATATTAAAGTTTAAAACATTTTTTAAAATATACACGTAAGTCTATAATATTTATAAAAAGGAAAATATAATGATTTATGCTAAAAGGAAATTCAGAATTATTATAATGCAAAGCGTAGATTTTCATTCGCATTAGATTTCTTGGAAATGTCTTTAATGTAAACATTATTCAAACAGAAATAAAATGGATGATTTCATGTTGTTATGAATATCACAGTTTTGATTCATGATCCTAAAATTCAACGTAAAAAATTACATAAATGTAACTGTGACAAAGGAATACAAAATATATCGTGACTGAGAAAAATAGGGATTTATAGATGACTCTTTCTTATCTCTTATCTATCTAGAACTTTTTTCCTTTACTCGACAGAAATACGATGATCTTTAAAGTTGTTAAAAAAATAGTAATATCTATTTAAATAAATAAAATATGTTTCTATAAAGTTACATTTTTTTAATATTATTACTTGATTAGTATTACTACTTCATCATTCAAAGATGGTGCCGAAGTGTAATCATCAACAGTTTGTTTAAGGCTCATAAATTGTTCGTACCAAGAAGAATTTAACACGATAAATTATATAAATTAATGATATGCGTGTATAGTAACAATTTAGGATACTCAAGAGTCACAATTCACAGATATGGTACATTAAATGCACTTTTAGTTGTAAGAGATTGCTTAAAACTATCAAACATTGATCCCATGGCAGCAACATATTTATCTGTTTACATCAAATAAACAATTATCTCATAAATAGAACACTAAGTTTCTAGTGATCAATTGTGAATATTGTTAATAGTCTCTTATTCCCCGAGTTAATATTATTTGGAAACTTGACACTATTTATCACCAAAGCTAGTATCTGGAGAGAAGCATTCATGATTCTAGTGTTATAGTCACTTTTTACGTATTATTAAAAGAAAAAAAAAATTTTTTTTTGCAGATTCACTCTATTACAAATTAATTAATTAAATGAAAAGTTTCATTTAAATAATTCGCTACTTTTCTTGAATTTTAATTTAAATCAGTTTAATAATTTTAAACTGGGTATTTTAATTTTAAATATAATTTGTTAGGCAAACTTAATTCGCGAACAGTTTACAAAGTTTGAATTATTACTAAAGGTATGCATGTAGTTTGTTCACTGCATAACTTAAATCATTAATTGGAAACTTAGGATATTTAAATAGCAAATATACTTTCTCTGCAAATAAATTCTTCAATATACTACTAAACTTTTCTTTTTAACTTTAAAGCGCATATTTAGTTTGAAGTAACAATTTAAAATTTTTAAAACTTTCAGGAATAATTCTTGTTTTAAAATTGACATCTCATTTTTACGTCTAATTCAATATCGTGCCATTGCATATTGTTGCGTCATAACTAATTGTTATGCAACAATTCATCATTGAATAGACATATAAATCGGAAACTAGCACTATTATAAGATTTAGCACATATGAAAGCACATATTTAGTTTGAAGTTACAATTTAAAATTTTTAAAACTTTCAGGAATAATTCTTGTTTTAAAATTGACATCTCATTTTTACGTCTAATATTGTGCCACTGCATATTGTTGCGTCATAACTAATTGTTATGCAACAATTCATCATTGAATAGACATATAAATCGGAAACTAGCACTATTATAAGATTTAGCACATATGAAAGCACATATTTAGTTTGAAGTTACAATTTTAATTTTTTAAAACTTTCAGGAATAATTCTTGTTCTAAAATTGACATCTCATTTTTACGTCTAATTCACTATCGTGCCATTTCATATTGTTGCGTCATAACTAATTGTTATGCAACAATTCATCATTGAATAGACATATAAATCGGAAACTAGCACTATTATAAGATTTAGCACATATGAAAGCACATATTTAGTTTGAAGTTACAATTTTAATTTTTTAAAACTTTCAGGAATAATTCTTGTTCTAAAATCGACATCCCATTTTTACATCATAACTGAATATCGTATTACTGCATATTGTTGCGTCATAACTGATTGTTATGCAACAATTCCTTGCACAAATAAACATAAAAATAGGAAACTGAAACTATTATAACATGTTTTTCATCAACAAGTAGTTTTAAATTATCTTTCAAGTTCTCGATTAAGTTCTAACAACGATGGCACATTGCATAAAAGTTAGTTTTATTTCGTAACTCTTAAAACGTGTAGTAATTCTTTAATTTTTCATATTAATTAACATTTTAAACATGCTAAAGATCATATTAAATATAATAAAGAGCACAAAAATGCTAAATAACACATTAAAAATATAATTTTCAACACATTAAACAGCTGCAAAATGATCGTATAATGTAAAAATTGAAGAACTTTATCCTGGACACACACAAGATTACTCTTAACATAAAAATTAAATTAAATTTTAACCATTTATTTTACTTTAGCCTTAAGCAATTTACAGTTTTGTAACATTATTTTTTTTCGGTTTTTTTGAAATGTGTCAAAACTTTATCGTTCATTCTTTTATTACTCAGCCGCAAATTTTCGTTTATTGTTTATAAAATATATTATTTTAAGGTTTTAAAATATTATAAGATTAAGAGCGAATTTTTTTTTATATTCTTTACGTAATAGCATTAATAACATTAAGATGTAAAATTAAGATTATTCATCGATTATTTCTGAATCTTATCTTGATTAAAGTATAAAATTCGTGTATATAATTAGATGACACTAACGGTTATTTTTGATACAGAGCAGTTTACACAAGTACTTAAATAAATTTTTGTGAAGTTTAAGTCATGTCTTATTATAAAATCAATTTGTCTTTTGTTAATTTTTCTTCTTCTTTTTTTCTCCTATAGAATAAAAATTAAAAAAAAAAAAATTGTATCATTTCTCTCTGGAAATCTTCATTAATCTTGTCGAAAATATTAAAGCAATTTATTATTTACGTAATTTTTTTTTAAATCTGTTATATTATTATTATATTTTTTATTTTATGTAAATTAAATGATTCTCATTAAAATTTCCTCATTTTGTTTATTTTTTTAAAAGTATTTTAATAGCTTTTCCTGCATGCAGATCAAGTAAATAGGTTAATATATTAATGCAGTAGTTTTGAATTTTTACTTTAATTTGGCAAATTTCCAGAAAGTATTAATTTTCTAACATTTTGTGGGTTTTAAAAGTGGATTTTTGGAATTTTTATTAAGTGTGGAAAATTAATTAATAGAATTATATAACTAATGTCGAATTTATTCGTTTTTTTCTCTCTTAAATGTGTTTAAAATCGATAAATAAAAATTATGTTGGAAAAAAAAAATTTATGACTATTGAAATTACTTTAGCACCTTTGAAATCTCATTATAAAAAATGAAGAATAAAATTTCCTAATATAAAAAATATCTATCTAAAGAGAATAAAGTAGATTATATTTTAGAGATGATCTTGGTAATGGTTCTTCAAGTAAATAAGTATATTTATCTAGAATGAAGTATGTTCAGCTGGAAAATATATAACTATCATCTCAATAGAAAATTAAGTAAGTAAAATGAGAAAATTTTTAATGAGCACGTATTTAAGAATGTATTTTAATAGCAATAATGATTTATTCTGTGATTAAAGTTACAAATACAATTATTTGTTTGCTCTAGTACACTTAGAGTTTATTGTTGTTGTTGTTTGTCTGTTTAAGATATAATTCAGTACTGGCTGAATAGATTTTGATTAAATTGGGTATAGAAAGCCGTTAGCAACTATTCTCTACATAATTTAATTTTAGTTCGAATCAATTAATTAGTTTTAACGTATAAGTTCCTGAAATGATGAACTTTGAAGTTACAAGAAAATGCTTCCACTTAATGATTCAATGAATGATACACACATGATACTCATAAACTAGCCATTTTATATATACATGCTGTTCTGTACGTCTTTAAGATGTATAATTTATTCCATCAGGTAACAATGGTGACGTATAAATACATGTATGGCTGTTCTGTACGTCTTTAAGATGTATAATTTATTCCATCAGGTAACAATGGTGACGTACTTCATACTTACAAGCATGAAATAGCACTATTGACATAAACATAAAAATTCGATTATTATCAAAGTATTAACTTAAGAAAAGAAATAAATAATTGCCAAACTTTGCACATATAGCTCTCGAAGTTTGGCAATTATTTACTTCGTTTCTTAAGTTAATACTTTAATAAAAGTCAAATTTTTATGTTTATGTCAATAGTGCTATTTAATGCTTATAAAGTTTGGCAATTATTTACTTCGTTTCTTAATACTTTAATAAAAGTCAAATTTTTATGTTTATGTCAATAGTGCTATTTAATGCTTATAAATATGAAGTACATGACACTATTGTTGACTGATGAAGCAAATTATACATCCTAAAGACGTACAGAAGATCTATGCACACATACAAAATAGTTAATTTATGAGTCGCGTTATTATCGCGTCACTTTGATGCGATGCGATGCAACGCGACGCAACGCGACGCAACGCGACTTATACTCCAAAAATTTCTCTTCGTGAAACTGCTTAACGAATTTAAGATAACTTTAATATAAAAAAATGTACATTTTTAAAAATTAAAAATAATATAAGACGATTAAATATTTTAGAAAATATCGCATCACAATATAAACAATAAGAAAAACTTAATTACCAACATGTTTGCATCAGTAAAAGTAAACAAAAGAAAGAATAATTGAAAGTTATTGGAAATGTTGGTTTTATACAAAAATATAAATATTATCTTTTATACATGTTATAAATCTTAGAGCATTGTTATAGCCCATATTTTAGACATATATCCAATACAAATTCTATAATTTATGATAGGCAAACAGTCTTTTTTTCATAAAATATTAAAAACATTAAATTCGGAACATTTATATGACAATAAAAGTTTTTGGACCACTTATATATATGTTTTATATCTAAATTCGAATAAATTTTATCTAAATATAAATTGTGAGATTTTATAATTTTATTTATCTTTAATAAAACACTAATGATTTAATTGTGTTTACTGTCAAATTTTCTTTAAAACAACTGCAGAGTCAGCAAAAAAATTCGGAAATTATAGTATAAATTTATGAAAATTTGAGTAAGTTTTATAGGAAAGAGAAGTTATACTTCTCCAATATTATTTTTACATGCACAAGTTTAAAATTTGCAAAAAAAAAGCAAAACATAAATTCTGATTATTGTAATTCATTCGAATAAAGGGGGTGACTTATTGTTTAAGCTTATCTGTTTCTGTTATTCTCCCACATTAGAAAATATTTGTTGATTCTAAGCACGAAGCTGATTACCTTCTTCGAATTCTCATTGAATTTCAACCCCGTATTCCGAACGGAAACATTAAAGTAAGAAAAGAAATTTAAGTAAAAAAAAAAAGTTTCTTAACCATTATTTCCATCTAGAAATCTTCTGTTGTGATAGAGGGATGGTTATGTATCAAACTCTAGTCACGTAGTTGTAAAAAAAAACGGTGATTGGACTCGTGATAGTTCAAATGAGAATAGCTGTACATGTTGCAGAAAATAAAAAAAAAAAGTAAATATAATGCTATATCACTTGACGTTAGAAACAATTTTGTGTTATGATGCAATTATTTCGACAAAGGAAAAACACTTTTTGATAGACAGATTAAACATTTTTTTCGGCCAAGTTGCTGACATCGAAATTACTTTCGAATAAAATTTTGAAAAATGAATATTGTGGCAGATTTTTTTTTTTTAATATATTATTATTATTTTACTTCATAATTTAAATTTTGTGATATAATTTTTTGTTCTCCTATTTATTGATTAAATTTTTATTTTAAGTAGATTGAATTTTTATACATGCGAATGAGTAAATTTTAATGGAACATTCTCCTCCTTGCAATCACGGAAAAAAAGTAAATTAAGTTTTTATAATACTTTTTTTCAGTTTTATATTAAAAAAAAAAAAACAATTTTACATCCTATACTCGTTCAAACTGTTTCAATTTTTCATTAAAATTTCAAAAAATTGCAAATATTTCTGTGAAATTTAAGCGTATTGCGAGATAGATTTTCGAGTTAGTGCAACAAAGTTATGCTTTCAGTAATAATTTCTACGTACAAGTGCAGTTTTAAAAAGAAAGCAATACGCAATTAAAGTTCAAAATCAGAGAAATCTACTTATGTAACAATATTTCGTATTTTTTGCTAAATTTATTGCATTTTTAAAAATTGAAGAAAACGCAATTAAGATCAATAATATTTCGAAATTTATTCTAAATTTATTACAATTTTTAATCTTTAAGAAAATGCAATTAAGATCAAAAGAATTTTATGTTAAATTTATTGCATTTTTAGATATTTAAGAAAACGCAATTAAGATAAAATTTTGAAGCTTCACCAAGTTACCTTTCACGCTATGCATCATGTAAGAATCTTAAGAAATTTCAAGAGAGAGTCTGCATTCAGCAATAAATTTAGTAACATTTAATATTCACGCTACTTACGTAACATAAACTACACTTAACAATATTTAGATTCTTTACAATTTTAAGACATCATCAAGTAAATTGAAGTCCAATTTATGTTTATTACTCCAAAGTGACACCCATTAACACAGCGGATTGTAAGTACTTGAAACTTTCATTTTAATCATATAATTGGTTCCCCCTTCTGCGAACAAAATTCAATTTAGCAAATTAGCCTTAGAGTTAATTATTTAAAGCTTTGTTTAGCAAGTAATAGTTCCTGTTTTTTTTTTTCTTTTTTATTATTCTGCGAACGACGTTCGAGTGTAACAAAAAAAAATTGATAAAAAAAAATCGGTTTTTATTTTGTAATTCGGAATCAAATTTAAAAAAAAAAATTTTTTTTAAAGATACACAGTACATTTCGATTCATTCTTCGTTTTCTGTTACTTTTTATTTAATCTCATATATTCGTTTTCTGAGCGTAAAATTAACTTACCAAGAGCTATATTGAATTCTACAGACAAGTTACTCGTTTGCTTGAATCCTATTATTTGTCTTGCACAGTTAAAATAGGTGGGTTCAATGTCCTCTGAACATCTTTTAACTCATATTACATAAAACTTACATTAGTTCATTTTCTAAAACTTCTTTGATAACAAAGTATATGAAACATTCAAAAATAGGTAAATTTATATTTATTGAAGTTTTTTCAATCTCGGTGTACTTTTTAAGAATGTAGAAAAATCCAATTTTATTTAATGAATTTTAGATGATCGATAGGAAAATTTCTTTACATTAATAACGTAGAAAATTTTATAATTTCTTTTCTTTCAAAGTTTTTTTTTCCTGTAGAAAGTACAGAATCGTATGGAAAAAAAATGTATATTTTTTCATATCTTTTTTAATTATCTTTTATAGAAATTAAGCAAATCGAACTTTATCTCGATCTATACTTTGTCAACATAACATATAGTTCATTTTCCTGTAGAAAGTACAGAATCGTATGGAAAAAAAAAATATATTTTTTTTCATATCTTTTTTAATTATCTTTATGGAAATTAAGCAAATCGAACTTTATCTCGATCTATACTTTGTCAACATAACATATAGTTCAAATGTGAACGTTTCCAGAGCAGTAAAAGTTTAATTCATGTCTTATGATAACAACATAAAAACTAAGTAATCGCAAAATCAATATCGCATTAAACATTTACTAACATAAAAAGAAACTTTCCTATGTGACATATAAGATGATAAAACCGATTGCTTTCACATATCAATAAGTTGTTTAGCCTATTTTTTATATACATTCTGTTGATTCAATTAATGAGTATTATGGATAAGATAAATTCTTTGTTTATCTTAGAATAAGTTAAGATGAGTGTTGTTGACATATCTCTCAGAATGTTAGCTTATTCTTCATTCTTGTTGTTCATTTCCAATTATATTTATAATTCCTTCTACAAGATAAATAAATTTTATTTTCAAATATTCGAAAATTTAATTTAATGTTCAGGAAAAAAAATTACAATATTTATTTGTCATTCACTTAAACTATGTAATTTTGGGATTAAATAATTTTAACTTTAATACTCTTAAAAATAATTATAAAATTGTTTTTTACAAGCAGCTGAAGTTAAAAAATGCAATTTTATTCATCCTACACATGCATATTGGTTAAAGCATCATTTTTAAGTAATCAGGGGAGCATTTTTGAATATTTTTGCATTAATTTTAGGCAGATATTTATCTGAATTTTATATATATCATCAAATCAAGTGTAGCTTATTATATACTGTTTAGTTTACATCGAAGTTGTAAGCATTTTATCAAGCATCCAACAACTTTACTGAAGGATAAAGCTCAATATACATCATAACTTCAACAAAATAAATGTGTGTATCCATTTTATACTTGAAGTTCTACGATATCAAAACAATTTCCTGTTTTACTTTCAGCTTATCATATAACGCCAATCAATCTACAATACTTTACTTCAGCAAAATTTTTGACTTCTAGATCAGTCTTGTAGATCTTTCTATCAATAGAAGATCTAAAGATTATTTTTCTATTTATTAAGAGAAAATTTTGAAACATACCTTCCAAGAAATAGTATTTTTCGCACCAAAATATGTTTCCTAGATGTTCTAGAACTTCTTTTTTTTAGAAGTTCTAGAACTTCTAGAGAAATGTATTTTCTATCGACTTAGAGCAATTTTTAGCACCTTGTATTGAAGTTAGAGATTAATTAATGTTATAATTTTGTATTAGCGAATAACAGTGGGATAATCAGTCATCTTTGGAAGCAAAATAATAATAAGTAACTTTATTAAACTAAGTATTAATTACGATTACGATATTGATAGTTTGATTAATTAAAAGGCATCATTTATCAACTAATGTATCAAAATGACGACTAGTCTATATGCTAAAACCAGAGAATTATTATTCCCAATTAATTCAGGTTTTAATCATCATTTATACTTTTAAAAACACAATTAGACTTACACATTAATTTTAATTTCACCACAATAATCCAATTTTATCATTCCGGGAGCATCATAAACGATTAAATGGAGCTAAAAGTAAAATATATATATTTGTTCTGTAATTTATCTGTCCTAGGTAAATAAAAGGACATATATTGAAGATATTATTCAGTTTTCTTTCTTGTTTTAGTTGTTTTAAGAGAGTCAGATGACAATTATATTATCTAAATAAGCAATTTAACAATTTTCTGTCAAAATTTAACTGTTTTTGGGCATCGAATTACAAAAAATCTTACAAATTGAATTATTGGAAAATTTACAAAATTTAAATCTCATATAATAAATAAAAAATTTCTTTCCTTTTTTTAAATTTTTCTGTATTTTCTATCAGAAAAAAATTTGTTTTTATTGATCGAGATGGAAGAGGTTTTATATTTTATAAATGCTTCAAAGTTTAGTTTTTGCACAATAATTTTATATGTTAAATTGTATTTTTTTTTCTCTATAATGATGTAAAAGTATAACAAAGCAATTTTTTGGCGATTTTATAACTCGAACGAGTCATTTACAATTGTTAGAATTTTATAAGTAATGATGAGTGATGTGTCTCATCCGCCTCCTCCAACTCATCCTTTAAGATTGCAGTTGTAGAAAAATAACTGAAACATAGAATTTTATTAGTTTAAATTTTACATAAGTTAAATAATTATAATTTTCTCATAGAAATCTTTCTATCGCTGCAAAAATTATTTTCCAATTTGTATGATTGTTTATATGATTCTTGTCTTAGATCTCAAAATAATTTCTGAATTAAATTGCATTCCTTTGTTTACAATAAAATAAAAAATATTATTTACTTATAAGCAAATAAAATTATAACAAAAATTTCCAGTATTAAAATTAAATTTTCTAAAAAAGAATAAAATTTTAAGCTTAATCAATTATACTATACGTAACTTCAGTAACAAAATACCTCGAACCGTTTATAGTAAAAAAAATAATATTTTCCAGAAATATGAATCTATTCTTTAAACTCTATTTTTGAAGAAGAGGTAATATAAAATATTCTGTTTTGTTTTTTCTTGACTCTCTCTCTCTAAGGGATAAATGTCGAAAGATAGTAACTTGTTATCCTCATAGAACCACAGATCTAGTAAAAGTAGTGTAAGTAAACCGTTATGCAGTGAAAAAGCAAAAAAAGAAACAAAAAAATCCTTGGAAAAGTAGACAAACATCCGAGCAAAGTGAAATGTCACTTGGGAAAGTAAAAAGTTCTGGAAACTTGTCTGCTGTCGACTTTCCTTATTATGGTCCCGCTGTGTCTGAAAAGGAAAAAGGTTTTCTTTATTCTCATTATTGATGGGATAGAAATCTCTCATTCGTCTCTCGAGACTGCAAAAATATATCTTTGAAGACATTGCTTACATAAAACTATTTTGCATAAACAGTAACAAACGAATGAATAAACCGAAGAATAAAGACGTAAAGTGTTTTCTTTTCAATTCAGTTTTTTTTTTTTGTGTGTTTTTTTTGAAATCATTATAATTCTCTTTTAAAATTCTCAAATATAGGATTATTTAAGCTACATCCCTTTACAGAAACAATAAGTTATTCTATGAAAGAGAATAACGTCTACATATAAAAATCACATTTTGTTATAGATGCAGAAACTGTTACGCATTCATAACCTCTTTAGATTAATTGTTATAAACTGTGAAACTGGTAAAAAAGCATCAACAGAATAAATCAGCACTCATTTTTTGTTTATATTCAATATAAGTTTAGGTGTGAATCTGTAAACAGAGAAGAATCTATCTATATATATATATCCAGAACTCTTTGATGTTTAAAATTTAAGGTATGTGATACGTAACATAAAATACACAATTTGTTTCGAAGCAAACCATATAAAGTACGTGACGTTCTATTAAATTGCATAAGTCTTGTCATTCTTGTCATATTCCCATGATTGCAGAAGGAAGAGAAGCACTCGAACGACTAGACCGATGACATATTCATCGTCAGCGTAGTCACTTGAGACTACAACGTTCACTTCAGTATGTTTACAGAACATTTCCACTGTCACCTCAGAGAACACAATCCCTAGAAGTCTTCCCTACAGTATTTTCAATCCTCAGAAACAGAAATCTTCCTTATCAAACTCGCCCCGGGAGAAGGAGAGTCTTTATTATTTTCCATACTACTAAATCCAAACGTACTTGTTAATATGTACATTCTTAATATTCGAAAGTGCTTGTTATAATTTTATGTAATTAAATAATGCCTTCTAACACTTCACACCATCTTGCACATGCTAATTTAATCTTAATGATTGTATCACTTTAGGAAATTGTAGAGCAAATACAGTGTTTCTCTATTAAGTTTACTTTAATCCTTAACATCTTGTTTCATTACTTTAATGCATTCTGTTTATCTAATTAGGTATAGAAATTATTTGAAACCACATGCTGTTTAGAGAGTTGATACGAATGCTTAATTACGTAACAGCAGATGTTTGTTTGACATTCTACTATAGTTTGTAAAATTCTTAGTCGACTAAGACGTTGTTTTTAATTTAATTAACATCATTATCGTGATTGTAAGAGGTGTTAGTGTATAATACGATTTAGTTAGATAAGGGATTCTGAAGAATACTGTTCGCTCTCACAAAATGTTATTTAAATATAGCGAATTGAATGTTGCAGTTGTAAACCAATGGCACACAAATTGATAAATCTACTTATAGCATCTTGCATTTGCTCTAGAATAATAGAATATAAAACTTATATTTGTTTACTAAACTGTAACATTTGGTGCTTCGAAGTTCAGGAACGAAAATAAAGCTGGAATGATGGATAGACGAGTTAAGTGCACAAAATGACTTTGTTAGAAAAGAATAAAATCAATAGCAGTTAGTATAAATCATGATTGAATATTAGATTTATACAAAATTATGGTGATGACGATTAAGATCCACGGAAATAATTAAAAATTATGCAGTAATTTAATTAATGATAAAGTGATCATTCACTGATTATTGTCGCTGTGTTACTGTTATAATGATGAGATAAAGGAGAGTCAGAAAGGCTAATTGGCTGGGTTCTGAGCAAAAAAATCTCAAAATTAATGTTTCATATAAAAAACATGCTACGAATATGACTGAAAAATTTGTTTTATTATTTTTATTCGTATATTTTATGGCTTTTGGTTTCCTTATTTTTCATCCTATTGGGAAGAGCTATATATCCTTTTGTTCCACTTTTCATTTTCTTTCGAATGACAACAAATTCAACTTCATATCTCCAAGCATTAGAGACATATCCTCACTATACGAAATTGGGGTGGCTCCATATTTGTCCCATTGGTATGGCTGGGTCGCCTCTTTCAAGCCTTAATAATCAAAATGAAAATATCTTTCTTGGTATAAAGTATGATTTTTATGTACTCAAGAAAATTAAAGAATAGCATAATAATATTTGCCCATGTAATACCACTATAGACATTTTTATATACAGTTCCTATTTTTCTTAATTTCAATATTAGTTTAATTTTCTGATGGAATTGCAAACTAACACAAGGAAAATATATAAAATTTTCAGCATAAGCAACTGTTTTTTCTTTACTTATTTGCATGAAAAATGCAGAGACAAATAGTATAAATATGTTAAACTTTCCACTCAAGAGTTTTGCATTTTTAGATTCTTATCAATTCTCCTTTACAACACGACAACTTAAGTCAATGTCAATAGAACTATCGATTAAATTGATGCCAAAAGAGACTTTCATAATTTATTTAAAGACGGAAGCAGTTGACGAGATAAAGTAAATTCCCATGTCAACATTCGTAGCACTCAAAAGCAGAATATTGAATATCTTCTACAATTTTCTTTATTTTATCATACATTCCTTTTCCAATAAAAGATTATCAAATCAAATTAAACTCAAAAGCGACAAGTACCAAAACAGTTTTAACGTTTTAATGTTGGTTTCTATCACACTAAACAGTGCGATCGATAGAGATATCTCGATTTAGATAACGATTATCCCTCGACAATTCTGATTATCCGGGTTCCATTAGGATAATCTTATCTTCTACGCGTTAAAGTATAATTTATGTAAGAATTTTTATTTCTAAAACTATTTTCTGGTATGCAAACTTAAACATTAATTTTCCGGAAGTTAATCTTCTATCGGAAACTTTAAATTGTTGCACGTACTCGACAATCGAAACTATAAACATGCATACCACAACAAATAAATGGTATAATTACTAGACACAGATGATGACTAAAGCAAAACTCATTAACGTATTTCTAATATTTAATTGCAACAAATATCATTAATTATTCTTTTAATGTTTTATAATATTTTCAATAAAAATATTATTCATAAAATAATAATTAAAGATGATCAACAGTTAGATTTATCACATTTTTTTTCTCGTCATGGTCGTGAGAGATAATGGTTTAGTTTTTACATGATTGATAGAAAATTTACTTCTTTGATGGCTTTAAGGATTTGGTTTTTTGTTCGTGGAAGGTCGAGATAGATTCACTTGCATCATTTATATCATTTTAGTGAGGTTGAGATGGATTGAATTTTCTTTGCTTACATGGCATCAGCATCATCTATTGCATTTATAGAATTTTGAGATTGAAACAAGAATTTTCCAACTCAATTCGTGTCCTACAGGATTAAAATCGTTACTAATTAATTACAAATAAAAAATTTGATTCAACACCACTCAAACTTTTATATTTTAAAACGTCAGAATAGAATTATTCAAGTTTTTTCATTCGCTGGAAAGCATTGTCGAAGGTTGCATTTCTAAGATGAATGGAATATTTTATTAAGTTTTACATTCAGCCAGATACATTTTCGTAAAAAAAAAATATAAATTAGATACGTGGAAAATATAAACATTCCGAGATTATGTAATGCAAAGTTTAGGATAGTATTTAAATCCAGGAAATTTTTTCTAACATTATTTATATCCGTAAGAACGATATAACTTACAAATGGTATGGCTTCTTGGAATGTATTTGCAACTTGAGGATTTCTGATAAGAAGTCATTTATATCTGTTGACATGCAGACCAACGAACAGTGCAGCTTAGCCGTATAATAAATGGAATATGTCAATTTGTTGGATCATTTCTGCCTGCTTTCAGAGACATTTTGAAGATTTCTGTAGAATATACTAAAGATATAAACTATACTGTCAATATTGGCTCCATTTACCTATTCCTGCACTTACTCTAATGCAGAAAGGGCACATATTTTTATATTTGCAGCATGTAATCGATACTGTTGATTTTATATTAAAAAATAAATTGTGCCAATATTTCCGATACGTTATTGCTGATGAACATCACTAGATATCTATAAATCTTTCAATATGGGTAACTATTGATTTATAATTTTACTTTCTGTAGATTTTCCATCTTATAATGAGCTAAGTTGTTTTCCTTTTACCTCTTGTTAGACTGTAATGGCAATACGTGACTGATAAAGGTCTTTCTAAATAAACGAATGGGAGATGTTGTATGTCACGTTGCTAAATTGTTCGATTAGTTGCATTATTTCCAACATGCTTTGGGTTTGTTCATGCGATGAACGGTTATGTCTAGCATTCTAGCAGATTTTTCTTTCTTACAGACAACATTATGTCTGTCAAGAAACCTTTACAAATCAGACTGATTCGTATTAATTCCACTATTGTCCATGACAAATCTTATAATCTTACTTAAAAAGTGAAGTTGCTAATATACGTACTAGAAATTGTGAAAGGCAATAAAAATCTTCGTGATAAGTTCTTTTTTCCTAGAAAAATTTACAGTCTGTGACGTAAATATGAAAAGAATTTAGAAATGATTTTTTTATGTTTAATAAATCTTGAAAGAAAAATATGATCCGTACGACAGAATTCAATTTATCTTCTAACATTTCTTGTTTTTTTTCTACTTTTTTTAAAAAAAATTTTATTTTTATGAAAATATTTATCAGAATTACGAATTTATTTTATCAAAACCGTGCATTTCTTTAATTCTATTTATATAAAAGTAAACTTTAAAAAGAAGGAAAAAAAAATAATGGTAATTTTCTTTTATACTTTGAAGAATTTTGTTTTTCTTCTTGGCTGAAAGTGTGAATTATAAAAATAAAATTTTATTTTATTATTTAATAATAGAGTAAAAATTATTCAACGGTTACTCAAAAAAATAAAATTTCTTTTCAGTAAAAAAAAAAAATGTGAAAGTTCAAAAATGAGATTAAAAAAATTGATAAAATATTAATGAATTTCGCACAGAATGCAAAGAAAATTCGGTATTTGTCTAAGTGAAAAGACGAAAAAGGACATGATAAAAACCAATATTCATCTCAATTTTCTATCAGGAAACAATCAATTCTGTCTACTGTTCTTTTAGAAAATCTCTTCTGGAAGTTTTATTTTCTTTCTAGAAACTTTCATACTATTGCTAAATTAAATCAAGATCCGTCTTCGGAATCGTGTAAATAAAATTCTTCTCTGGCCAATCCATCATCGCCATAATTTACAGAGATAGGAGTAATGATGGAATACGCTATCCTAATTCGGTTGACAATGGCAGTGATAAAGACCCTGCATGATATTGATATTTGACGAATTGTCAGAATGCCTCTATCCATTTCCTGTTGCTTCTCACCCTTCTTTGATATAGGTAAACACATTTTCCTGTCGCTAGTGACACATCGATGTTGCAGGACCCGATGTGACTGAAGTGATATTGATACTGCTGTTGTCAACATAGAGTGTCTATCATGTCTGTGACGTGAGTTTGTCATTCCTCTTTCTGTTATTCGATAAATGTCAAGTATTTTTCATATTACACGACTTGATATTTTTAGATAATCGACATTTAAAAGGATGATAAGCCCCGTTATCACACGAAATTATCGATTATTGTACCATCTTGTGTGGAATTTTCTGTGACGAAATTTTATTTGAAAATCATGTCAGAGAAACTTTCACAAACATTTTTATGTCTTTGATACTCAAAATATTTTATATTATTATTACTATTATTTTATTATTCGTATAATAAAATCTTTTTCCATTTTTTTATGTATATTTTTCGTCAGATTGATTAATCGTTACTAATAGGAATCTGATAGTGATCGCGAAAAAGCCATTTTTCTAACATTTGCTCTTCCACTCGGTAAGAATTTCCGAAATTTAAAGGAAAATTCAGCGGTTATCTATAATAAAATATATTTTACTACCACTTGATACTATCAACGAAACTTTCAGCTAGATCTAATAAAGGTATAAAAATCTGAACGTTCTAAAAAAATGGTTGTACTTCATAAAAATGGCCAAGAGTAAGAGCGCATCGTTAAATTATAAAAATATACATTTACTTTATAAATTTTCGTGTAAATTTATTTAAAATTTCTATCTTTAAAGTTTTGATTTTCCTATTTTTATGGTGATATATATACAAAAATGGTTTAAACTGAATAGCAGCGTGATATCCGGAAAAAACATTGAATTCCCACTTGCAAAAAGCGATTCATCATATAAAGATCTAAAAAAAAAATAATGCATATTTTTTTACGTTTTTAATATCTTGCATAGGCAATATTGATACATAAAATACGTAAAAATAATCGAGTCTTAACAATTTTATAGAACAAGAAATTCTAGTGGAACAAGACATTAAATTTTGTTGGCATTGAAAAGCACTTTACAAAATTCATAATGCATATTTTTTTACGTTTTTAATATCTTGCATAGCCAATATTGATACATAAAATACGTAAAAATAATCGGGTCTTAACAATTTTATAGAACAAGCAATTCTAGTGGAACAAGACATTAAATTTTGTTGGCATTGAAAAGCACTTTACAAAATTCATTAAGGAAGAAACAAAATGTTTACTCGTAGGCATGCAAGGGATTCATTTAATGATATCTTTACATTCTTGCAGAACACACACACACTACTTTGCTACTCGTAATACTGTTCATTATAGGATTCTTAAAACTAATTCTTATTATTCGCCTCTATTGAACAGTAAAATCCTCGACGTGGTTATGTAGTGACAAATCTCTTCGTTGGAACTCATTTGAAATTTCCTAGCTGTTAATTTAATGCAGTGAAAATCTACTGCTTCAACTTTCAGTAGGAAAGTCGCTGACCTGTAACTTTAACCGAAGATAATTACAGAGTACTTCCGTCGTTCTGAACTGTGTCTGTGTGTGTGTTCGTATCGATCATTCTTCAAGAATTCCCTTTACGAAATGTTCAGTTATATTGCTGACCAAAGTCGACTTTCCACAGATATTCTAGACAACAGTTGAAAGAAAATTGGTCTTCTTCTTCATCCATATCAGTACTAGGGGATATTTTTATTTAGATAAAAAAGACGACTTTTAAATAGCCAATTTTACTACCCTGTCTTAATAATAAAAGTGAGTGAAAAATTTTTATAGCTTTGAAAATTTATGAAGTAATCTGAACTCAGTTTCCAAGTCCTTATATTGTATATCTATAGCAGGGAATAAGACATTGATTTATGAAATGCCACTTCGTACAAGTAAGATTTCTGATATGATGTATCATTTTTAAGAAACAAAATATTCTCTTTGTGGCAAAGAGAGAGAGAAAAAGATTTTTCTCCGCATTGAAAAACAAAAAATACTGTATTGATTTTCGAATTGCTAGAAGATTAGCACTTCTTTCTTCCTCCAAACTATTACCTTAGTTTTTTTTTGGCAGCATAACAATAAAGTTTAAATAATTGTTAAAGTGAATCTGGTCTCATCTCAGGCTATTTTATTTCTCTACAATAATTTAAATTTGGAAACTTTATGTTCTTTGTTTTCTTCCTTTTAAACATCTAGAGAATTGTTTGTTAAGATTACGGTATTATTTTACTTCTATCGGTTAGTCTTTGGAAAGAATAAAGAAAATTCTTTCAATTTATTCTTTAATGTTTCATCTTAAGAATGTCTTCAATTTATTAATAAATTATATTATTAAAAATCAGTTTTTAAAGTTTGAAAAATCTCTGATGGTGTGTCTCTATGAATTACAGCTGGTTTAATCTCAAGAAATCTACTTTCGTTTATTAAAAATCAAATAAATGAAAGTAGAAAAGGTTTATTAGGTCAGACTCCTGTAGAAGTGTCCATGTCACTGAATTATTGCAATCCAAACAAGTTCGGATAGCAAGAATTCCGTATATGAACTGAAGGAATTGATATATGATCTGACATGGAATTCTATCTATACGACTACCTACACTAATAGTAGAAGATAGCTTTTAATATGGATTAAAAATGAGATTTTTTTAAAGTAATATACTTTGTACTAAAACAACTTTTATCGTATTAAAGAAATATAGCGTAACCTTAATGTATTTTGCAAAACCCAGCAAAATAGAAAGGAAAAAAAAAGAAAAAACTTAATGTAATTATTATAATGAAACAACAAAATAATTTATGTCGGGCTATAAAACCGAAATTGTTTAGTAAAAATCACTTTTTGGAAAAATAATCGTTAATTTTATGCGAGAGGAACTCAGTATACTGGAAGGGAGAGAGCTAGCAAAGAATTGTGAAATATCAAAAGTTTAGGATATCATTTAGAAGATTCATTGCGATGGAAAGCCTTGGAAAACTAGAATTTGGCTACAGTAAAGCAGACAGATGACTTATGGTCATTCAGAGTGTGTTTCTATAGCTTCAAATACTGCTTCAGCAACAATTCGAAACAATCCTTAGACGTCCAAAACGTGAATATATATATATATAGCTATATTTTCACCATATGATTGATATGCAAAAATCTTATTATATCTTTCAAACTTTTCTGCAGCAATAGAATATACTCTTTATATCAAATCGCTGAATTTAATTTGTGTCTACCTTTCATAATGAATGTGGTATTAACTAAACTATCTGATAATCAATGTTTTTCTCATATATATCAAATTTTTTGATGAATATTTTTGAGTTAAAAATTTAATAATCATCTTATGGAGATGCCAGCTTGTCCTCTATGCCACAATATTAACGTTAACGACTAAAATAAGAATTATAATAATGCTCTAGAGATATAGATCAGCGTTATCCATATTCTGATCTGAAGAATGTCATGTTTAAACAAACCCATAAGAGCACATACAGTAGACATATCTGTTCAATACTGAAGAACAAAAGCACTTTGAGAATTGTTCAGTACAACATTACTTATACTATTTTGAGTTCCATTATCTTAATGGAATACATAAAAGTAAACCATACCAATTGACCACTTTCAATGATTTATAAAAGACATATTAGAAAGACGGTATGACACGTTTCTGCCAAATACAGTATCATATATATATATATGACCTTTACATCTCTAACTGATAGCAATGTTTCTCAGGATTTATCTCAAACATTATTTAAAATTATGTTTACAAAACAATATTTTAAATTTATATCTAACAGAATTTCATAAATGAATAATAATTTTAATCAATAATAGATATATATCTTTATTGAGTTTGTTTTAAGTATAGCTGGTTCAACAGAAATAATTTTGTATGCAGATATTATAAATTAAAACAACTCGATCATATTTAATTTATATATTAATTTATTTGGAGAAAACAAGTTTACATAAAAGTTTAAAAATTCAGTTTTATAAACAATATCGTACGAAATTATACTGTATTTGAAAAATCATATAAATTATTCAACATGCTTCTGGCAATAAATTTTTAATTAAAAATTTTCGAATATCATCATATATTTTTTTAATATTTTATAATTAGAAATTACGTCAAAACATATTTAGATTTTGATATAAAACATTGAAGGTAAGGAAACAAATTCTTTCGATAGACTTTTGCTTTTAATAGGTAAATTAAATTGAGTTAATCATTTTATTTAATATAAATAAATTAAAAAGCAGAAGGGCAACATGTTAAAAATACTTTCTGGAATTCGATATGAGTATAGTATAGTTATAAATTTTATATTTTATCTCTCTATAATTATGAAGAGTATCTTATGATTTTCTTTCCAGTTTGATAATTGTTAAGAGAGAGGAATTTGAAGTTAAATTTGTTATCTAGAAGGATTGAGTCTCCAGTTTTTTTAATGCAAAACAAAAACTACTGGAGACTCAATTCTTGAGGAAGGATCGAATCTCTAGTAGAAGGATTGAGTCTCCAGTAGTTTTACTAGACTCAAAGATTGAATCTCCAGTAGAAGGCTTGAGTCTTCCATAGTTAAACTGGACTCAAGGATTGAGTCTCCATTAGTTGTATTGGACTCAAGGATTGAATTTCTCGTAGAAGGCTTGAGTCTTCCGTAGTTAAACTGGACTCAAGGATTGATTCTCCAGTAGTTGTCTTGAGTCTCCAGTATTTATACTCTACTAAGAATTGAGTCTCTAGTAGTTTTTAATGCAAAAATTACTCCGTAGTTAAACTGGACTCAAGGATTGAGTCTCCAGTAGTTGTATTGGACTCAAGGATTGAATCTCTAGTAAAAGAATTGAGTCTCCAGTAGTTGTATTGGACTCAACGATTGAATTTCTAGTAGAAGGCTTGAGTCTTCCATAGTTAAACTGGACTCAAGGATTGATTCTCCAGTAGTTGTCTTGAGTCGCCAGTATTTATACTCTACTAAGAATTGAGTCTCTAGTAGTTTTTAATGCAAAAATTACTGGAATAATTTTTTGCATTAAAAACTTTAAAAAGTTATAAACTGCATTTTAATGTTCTTAAACATAACTTCTGAACTTGACTTTGATTTATATCATGCTTTTTTTATAAATGATTTAAAGATGAACTAAATCAATGAATGTGTGAAAGAATGGAATATAAAAAGTAGAATTAGTAAATATTTATGTTCGTCTCTCTAAATTATCTAAGTAGTAAAAGAAAGAATGATTATTTATTTAACATAGTTTTGTTAGTTTCATTTACTTGATTGAATTTGCTTAATATTGAATCAAATGAATCTTTTTTGAAGAGTATTTAATGTAATAGTTAATTCTAAAATATTTAGGATTAGGTAATGAAAGTTTCGAAGATTTTTTTTAATTAAAAATCTTATTATCTCTCTTAAATATTTGTTGCAACAAACTTTCCACAAGTGTAAACTAATAAATATTACATAGACTTGTAGATTAAAAATTATACAAGAAACAGCAAAAGCAAATAATTTTATTAGAAAAAAATTTCTGACTTTCAAAATTGTTTAAAAAATTCAAAAAATCATTAAAAAATGTATTACTCTGAGAAAAAATAAGGAAAAGAATTTATGCTCTATTGGAGAAATTCATTATGAAAACATATCAACTGAAATTTGTTTAAGTACGTTAAGAATTGAAGAAAAAGAAAATAATAAGGATTTTGTGTCATTAATGCATGATATAAGTATTTTAGTTAGATATATGATTTTAAATCAGTGATAATTCATGTCTTAGAGTCTATGATGATGCGGGAAGATCTGAGAGATCAAAAAGTTATGGGCGATAATTGTGTCTTGTTTAAATTTTTAAACAAACTTTATACAGTTAATGCAGTTCTTTATTCTTGTTTGAGTGAAGCGATTCGGATGAATTTTTTTGTAGATTTTAATGAGTAACGTTTGAAAAAAAAAAAAATCGATTAAATGTCGCCACGAATATCCTTTAGAGACGATTGAAAACAGGAATAAAGTTAACAAACAATGACTAGATAAGGTAAAATCTTGCAATTTCTCAATAGAATTCTTCCTTTTGACTTTAAAAAAAAAATAGAAATAATAATGCATCGCTGAACAGGATCGAAAAAAATGATTAAAAATCGAATCGATAAGAAATATTTTTACAAATTCGCTCTCCTATGAAATAACCCAATAGTTTAAATCGATTTTGTGTTAATTAATTTATTTTAATTTTTAAAAAACTGAATAAACATTTATAAATTATAAATGGTACCATTCATAACTAAGAACCACCAGTATCGTCCAGTTGCAACTGAATCGTATCACGTTTGTTTAACAAATCATTCCCACGTAAATTCATTCATTTGCAATATCTCGCACCATTTTATTTATTAAACAATTTCCTTTGCAAATTTATCAGAACGAACAAAATTAACCATTTTGATTAATGCGTATTTTTATTAATTGCTTAATAAGTTTTCCATATTTTCCATTATATCGACGTTTTCCCATTCTCTCAGAGAGAGAGTTTGTTTCATTATAAATTACAGTGTCGTTATTCGACATGAGAAACTTCCGTTCGACTGACATTTTAAACTTTTAGTTCTAACTCTACAAACATTTATTTTGCAGTTAAATCCTCGTACAAAGATTTTCTTACTTTTATTTTCTTCCTTTTTTTCTACCGAATGGATCTTCATTTCTAGTCTACTACCAGAAAAAACAGACATAAACTTAGTTTTGAATATGAATATTACTGAATCATCATCATCATCATGAATATTACTGAATAAAATTGTGTATCATGCATAAAAGTATTTCTTTTGACACTTTAATGCTTAAATAAACATGAAAGATAGAATTTATTTGTGAATTTTGTTATGGACAAGCGATTTACCATAATTGAGCATTAGTCAAAGTTTAAGACGATAATAAGATAACTAATGCCTAAAATATCAGATATAAAAGCATTTTTATGGCACTAATGACGCGAAAGATTTTTTTTATATATTTTTTGGAAAAAAAAAACGAGATCAGAACGAAGGCAATTTTACGAAATTAATTATATTTGTATAATTTCAAAATAAGGAAGAGAGGAGGAACAAAACAGATTTATAAAGATGTTTACTTTCTTTAATGACACTAATCGTTGTAACACACTTAACTAGCAATAACGAACGAATCTTTCCTTGGCTTGTTTGTCTTCCTCCCTTTTTTTCCACCTCAGTTTTCAAGTTTGTTTGAAAGACACAATCAGTGAACACTAGTTGTTTGATTATCTTCCTCCCGCCCCTAATTCCAATGACATACTTGACCGCCATGTTTTTTTCCCCTTCCTCCAAACTGATGTGATCATTAGCAAAATAGTCGTTTCAATATAGAGGTAATTGGCTGTGCGCATCGTTTGGATTTGTATTGTGCCTAAAGCGAAACGTCGTAAAGTAGAGAATCGTCAGCTGCAACTTTATCTTACAGCAGATGATGATGTTTCCTTTATTTTACTTTAGCTACTTCCATCGGTATTCTATCGAGGAAAAAAAAGCACTCGAAAATAATAAAACTACCAGAGAGCTTCTCAATTATTTTACGACTGAACGACATTTACAAGATTTAAATTGTTTGTTTACATATTATATATATATATATAATATTTCATATGAATAGTAAGAAAATTTATTAAATTTTTCTGCTTAAATGGTTTACTTTCTCCATAAAATTTTCGAAAAATTAAACATCATATAGTAGATTATATACTAACTTCGTCTTATTGCTACTACAGTAATAATGGTAAAATTAAATAAAATGCTCAATAAAAAAAATTTTAAATGAAAATATTAAGTTAAACAAAACAAAAGATTAGAATTTAATTGTTATCGCATCGATAATTTGTTTTTGTTTTCTTAAAATAAAAAGCGCATTTTTTCTGGTTGCATCGTTGAAGAGACTTTTAAACAATTAGAAAATAAACAGCGCGAAGAAATAAGATTTATTTAAAATCGTTAAAATTTATTCACGACTCATTTACTGCGCATTTTAAACTTAGAAGATTTACAATTTTATAACGGTATGCAACAGAGCTAGATAAATTAATTGGGTAGCTTTAACCCCTTTAGAGATAATTGTTGATGTGCCTTTTGCAGAAAACTCCAGTTAGTTACGACACATCCCAAGTCACCGTGTAGTAAAGCAACGCATTAGCCCAGCTTAATTTCGTCTCCTTGATCGCTGTATTTGTCACCCGTAAGTTCGGACAGGAACATCACAAATAATTACTCTTGCGTTATACGGTATTAACAACGGAGTAAGGTGGCAAAGTCTGCCAGTAAAATACCGTTTAAACGGGTAAGATAGAAGGTAAAGGGTATCTCCCGGAGGAGAGATCTGTGCGACACGTGTCTCTCACATAAAAGTGTCATCTGCTTTACCTCTACAATCGCTCTGTCTCAAACTTTTTAACTGTTTTCTCAGTCTAACACGACAGATGTCATTCAAATACTTTACAGTTGTAAAGAATTAAAATTTGTTTAAATATTCGATGATAAAAGTTGAATAATTCATGAATGATTTTTATAAGACGATCGATTCAGTTGTTGTTTGTTCTGATATCCTGTTTGTTCCAATATTGTTCGAGAGAAGATTAGAACAATCTAGACATCCAACCGTGCAAGAAAGGGTATTATCGTCAAATAAGATTAAAACTTATGGTTTTCAAAGTAAAACGCCTGTTTTACTTTAACCAATATTCTACCGAGATTAAAATTTTCCTGCATATTAATATTATTAAGTAATAATTGCAAATGTTGCAAGAAAGCTGCTCAATGTAATAGGATCAACTCTAATAATCAGATTAATTAATCAAGTGGATGTTAAATTTTGGATTCTTTTTTTTTTTCTTCTGTATCGACAAATACAGAAGGCTTTCTTTAGACTTTTTGTAATTAAATTACGTGTTCTTTAAAGATTTTCGTAATAATGAAAATAATTATGCCGAATATACAGAAATACAAAGGATAGAAATCGACATTCAAACAGAACAGAACATTCAAAACACACAGAAGAGAAAAATAGACAGCAACAGAGAACACAAGAATAATGGAAGAGAACACGAGCATAACAAGAAAAATCAAAGAAAATGGAACAATAGAAATGAACACGTAGTGAACAGCAGAAAATAGAAACGTAACAAACGAGCGGAACACCCTTATTATATTTTTCACTTTATTTTGCATTAATTTCCTATTAAAATTGCATTATATAAATAGATTAAAGATTTATGTTAATTTACATAAATTTACCATAATAAAACTTTAAAAAAACAATTTAAATATTGCAAAATCTTTATGGAAAAAATAATAAAATGCAGACTGGTAGTCTCCTAAAGTAAACAAGATTTCAATTAATTTGTAAAAGTCATGCGATCGTTCGTGACTTATTCGCTTAAACAACTTGATAAACAGTAAAATTCTTTCGTGAAACGTTCGAGTAAATATAATTTCTTTACATCCAGACTGCAAATAAAAATCTTTCAATTAGTTTTTTTTGTAAAAAGACAATATTGAAAGAGAGTGTAAAAATTTTCTAGGAAATTTTTATCTTATTTTGCGAGTACTTTAAAAATGCTCAATTGTTCTAAACAGGTGACAAAAGTATTCATGGTTCTGGTTGAAGTGTATAGTTAAATACGCATAATTTCGTTAACGTTAACGTTGAATATTCAATTTAAATCGTTATATTCTTTTATACACGATAAACACAGCTCTAAATCAATCGAAAAATATCATTTATTCAAACATGCGTGATTATCCTCTCTTTTTTTCTCGTTTCTTCGTGATAAATCACGTTGATATCTCATCTAGGTAATAATTATGAAAACGTATGTTGTGTGCAGTTTAGCAGTGATCAGAAGATAGAATTCATAATAACGTGAGAAAAGGGAAAGGAGTCGTGTAGACAATGATGAGTCCCTGGATGGAATACATTCGCTCCTACTGTAAGCCTGGTGAGACATCATTTGGCAGTCCAAGTCTTCCGGGATATCCCACTGGGACAACATGCTATTCGGACCAATTACGACCAGGTCAAAGTTCTATAACAAACCAACATGTAATCAGTATGTCAAGGCGAAGAAGCACTAACTTTCACCAGACAACGCTTGATCAGACAATCATATCATTATTACACAACTCGGATGCCATTTTCATCAGCTAATGTAAACAACATCAAAAATTCAATTAACCATTAATGCAGATTTTTATGAAAAATCCTTAATATTTTGACTTATTTTTATGGTGATTTAACTCGTACAACAGCCCGAAGTAATGCGAATACTTAGCTATAAACAAAAATATTATTTATTTTATTGCCGTTACTTCATTCACTTTATTAATAATTTTATTGCTACTTTTTTTATTTTAATGTTTGTGCATTCACTTTGCTGAAAGAACTTCTACTTTATGTACCCAAAAATTTGGATTATTTTACTTTAAATAAATTTAATATTTAGCGTAAACAACCCATCGTTTAAACTTTATATTTTAATTAGGAATTCAAGCAAAAAAATTAATCTGTAGAAGATCTAAAAATTATGCATAACATTATAACTTAATGATTCATAATTTAATTAAATTCGTATGCAAATTTTCAAGGTTAATTAAATTCACAAGTGAGTGAAACAACTTAATGAAAATTATAATGTTATTAAAAAGAATATTTTGCTCTTAATTGTAAAGTAAAAGAAAACTGAATTTCTAGTTTTAAAAAAAATATATTTCATTCATGAAATTTTCCTCCAGTGTTTTAACTGACTTATCTTATGTTTAGGATATAGAATAACGACCGAATACGACAGTTTGTTTCTATGGTTCATTCAAGTCGTAAAATTGTGCTTTACTTTTTACAAGTGAATATCCTGTATCGTGTGTTGCAGCTGTTTCGGATTGCTCTGTTAGAATAACAGCTAAACATAACCATTTCTAATAGTAGGACAGATGTTATAAACATCATTTGATGATATGAAGAGTTTAGCTAAGAAAATGTGCATACTTTTCTTTCACTAAAAAAAAATGATGCCGAAGTGAAATGTTCAAAACGCGAAATGGATTCCAAAACTAGAATATTTTATTTTTTATTTTTTATTCCAAAAAAAGAAAATAATAATAATACCAGAAAAAAAATTAATGCCAAACAGACATTAAACGATTAGAAACTTCAGAAAACTAATAACTTTTTACTTAAAATAATTCACTAAGCTGTAGAAGATATTAAAGTTACTTTTTTTGTTTTACTTTCTGCTGATTATTTACTTTACATTTAATAATTGGATACTTTTTATTTCTACTTTAGGAAAAAAATAAAAAGATAAATTACTTATTTCTCCGAAAATACAAGATTTTCCTCTGATAATTGTTTAATTACTTTGTTTTTCTAAAAACAGTTTTAGTTTATCGCGCGAAAAAAATCCTTTAATTAATTATAAATTAATATTAATGTATTTTATGTAAATAAATTTAATTAGATAATAGTATATATATATTTTTTTTTTTTCTTTTATTTAAGTACGTAAATACATGATTATATCTGAACAAAAATATCGAATTTATAGAACTTGTTGAAGAGAAAATCAGATCAAACAGTAATAAATTGGATCACATGTACTTATACTAATAAATAAGATCCAGTTAGTAATAAATTGGTCAAAATGCACTTTTTCATGACTAATATACAAACTGGTCATTGTCTATTATAACTTTTGTACACAATTGGTTAATAGGAGAGTAAATAAAAAATAAATAAATTAATAAAACATTTTGTTAAAGAAAATAATTATTAAAAATGTATAATAATTATTACACGAGAACTGATTAAAATTTTCAAAATTAGACAACATGCAGTAGGCTGAAAATTGAAAAATAAATCAAAATTAGCTAACACAATTAAAAAATAATTAAAATTGAAAGAGTAAATTAATCATACATTAAACTTCCATAAAATATTAATTTAATTATACAGACCTATCACTTTATCTATAGTTACAACCAGAATATGAAAGATGTGTGGCTGGGATAGTCACAATTGTGGTGCTTCAGCACTCTAAAACCCATAAAAGCAAATGAGTAAAATCAGTGAAGCAAATAAAAACAGATTTTTCAATCACTTTTATATCATGTTTTATACACAAAAAAGTAAATTTTGGAGTCTTCTGGATCCAAAGCTGAGGCTCTGTTGGTTCTATTTGGACTCAATTATATCAATACATAACTAATATATGACTATATCAGTTATATAAATGCATAAATTTGGAAAAGCAAATTAATCATACATTAAAGCTCCATAAAATATTAATTTAATTATATAAGCCTATCACTTTATCTATGATTATATGCAGAATATGAGAGCTGTGAACCTGGGACAATCATAAATGTGGTTTTCCAGGTTCACATCTCTCATATTCTGCATATAATCCTGGGACAGTCACAAACTTTGTTCCACTCTGAAAGCCATAAAAACAAACGAGTAAAATCAATAAAGCAAATAAAAACAGATTTTTCAGTCACTTTTATATCATGTTTTTTTATATACATAAAATAATAAATTTGGGGGCCCTGCTGGTACTCTCTATCTGATCCAGTTATATCAATGTAGGAATAGAGGATAAATTTTTATAATGGACACTGATGCAGATTATAGTAGTTTAAAATTTTTTTAAACAAAAAAACAATTACCTAAATAAACATTTTAAATTGTCAAGAATATTTAACTTCAATATTTAGTTTAAAAAATACAGTATTCTTTAATTAATTACCTAAAAAATACTCCAAAAAATTCACTTCTTTCAAAGATGTCCGTTAATATTTTTTTCAAGGCGACGAGACTTGATGCGACTATTGATTTTAAGTAATTTTATATTTTAATATCATAGCTTTATAAAAGAGTGAATAAAAGAAAAGTGGAAAAAAGAGTTTGGACTTACTTTCATCTTTCTGTCTTGCAACTACCTTTTACCCTTTTCTTCTTCTTCCTATGTCTGAAATAATAACGGAGAGAGGGATTAGTGGGTTCTTTCAAGCAGCTTCACTTGTCGGATCTGTTTAGTTTGTATTGGTAAGAGCTTGGGGCTGAATTCCTTCACTTCTCTTGCTTGTGGTCACGTCTGAACTCATCTTCTCAAATTAGAAGAAATAAACCATTGTATTCAACTCTTCTTACTCTGAGCAGATTATAACTTTTAGAAACACCTCTTTTCTTAGGATTTGTATAATCCACAATGTTTCCAATTTTTATAAATTCTCGGTTTAAAGATTGTCCAAAGTTTTTTTCTTCTATAAATTTACATATTTTTAAAAAATACAAATCGATCTTCTTGCATTTTTTTTTTTTTTTTTTTTTTTTTTTTTTTTTTTTTAAAAATACAAATCGATCCTCTTGCTTTTTTTTTTTTTTTTGGAATTTTGCTTTCTCTTCTGCCATATCTACTTTTGGTATATTAGATTGAACTGTTGTGTTTTCAGTAAAATAAGATGAGATATGTTTGACTTTGCAAACAATAATACAAATATTATAACCAGATGAATAATTTAATTTTAATAAAAACTTTTTAAATGCTTCCAAAAATAATAAAATATGTGACAGATGTCAGAGATTCATTTCAATTTATACAATAGTATAAAAATACATAAAAGATTGCAATCATTTGAATAAAATTCCTCTATTTTCTTTGCTATTCTATTCAAATTTTTTTATATCTCTAGTAAACTCTATTAATATTTGGTATAACATGCAAAAATATCGTTAGAATAAATTATATTATTAAAATTAACAAATCGAATGTTGTCATCTTGACATTCTTTCATTTGCTGCCATATTTATCCCATGCGCTATTGTTATGTCACAAGTGATCGTTACGTCACGACAATTTTTTAATTGTTAGAATTTTTAAATTTACGTTAATATTAACTTAAAATTATTGGATATTCGTAATTATATGAGTGCACAAAAAGAAAATTTACATTATTATAAAAGAAGAAATGTACTTATTGACAAATTCAGATGCATTCTTGGTAGATTGTTTATCAAATTATAAAAGTTAACATCGCAGAATAATTCATGATATCTTTTTATCGATCAAACTATCTCGAAAATCGATCAAAAATAAGAGTAAATTATAAAAATAAATTCTGTACTTCATTAAAACATGACGATATCTTTAAGTCACTTGTCAGGATATCGTTTTAAAAATAATAGCGCAATAGGATTAAGTTGTCAGATAAATTTGTTTATTAATGTAAGAGAAAAAAATTATAAAAAAAAAATAAATTTTAAAACAAAACAGTTTGCCATTAATTCCTTTATTTATCTTCATTATAAACATTTAAAAAATTTAATTAATCAATCATTTAAACAGAAACGCAATTTTGATGATTATTAATTTTTAAATGAATAATTGTTTTAGAAATTATTTAAAAAGTAACAAAAAAAAATTTTTTTAATCAAATTATTTAATGAATTAATATTGGATTAGTTTTTTAAAAAAAAAAAATTTTCTTTAAATTAATGTCCATAAAAAAAATTTAAAATAAAAAAGTAAAAATGGTAACCGCAATTAATTTCTATCGTTCATTTTTCTAGAGACTAACACGCAATTAATTTATATTGAATCAATTTGTCGAAATCTCGAATTAATTTAAATATTCATGAATTTAAAAAAATGCCAAATTTATTTATAAAACTGTTAAAATTTTTTGTGTGAAACTATTGAATAATTCTATAAAAATTTTGCAAACTTATCTTTTTGCATTATGTACAGCAAACAAAAATAGTTATGCGAATATTATGTTTGCAACTATACTCTACTGCAGTTATAAACATATCTGAAATACAAACTTCTTAACTCAGATGTTCATAACTGTTAGATGAGAGATTGTTCATAACTCATGCTAACGTGTCATTTATTTTTAAATTTTACAAAATTTCAAAAATTCTCCGGAAGAGTTTTAAACATTACGATAGCGCAAAGTATAAAATTATCTAATATATAACGATAGTATAGCAAGATGGCGGAACTTCCAGAGAAATTCCTAGCGTTATAATCGGACATAATTGGTCAAATTATGCCCGATATATTACAAAATTCATAATATAACGTTGCTTATTGTGAATATAATAATATTCATAATATAACATAGCATAAATTTATGTTATGCTACGTTATGTAAAGATTTACATAATATAACCTAAATATATGCTATGTTATATTATTTTATGAATTTTGTATATTAAGAATTTCTTATATTATGTAGTAAGACCCGCTTAACGCTGTTTCGGTATAACGCGGTTTTTTCCCGAATTCAATATCTTTTTTTTCATTTTAGCACGGTTTTTCAAACCGTTATACTTAAATCCAAAATCTCACGAAGAAGAGGAAGTTAGCGTTTTTGAAGATGAGGAGCAAAAGCACTTTAGCACGGTTTTTCAAACCGTTATACTTACATAAATCCAAAATCTCACGAAGAAGAGGAAGTTAGCGTTTTTGAAGATGAGGAGCAAAAGGAACTTGCAACGGATTTTCTTAAAACAAGTTTATCCACTATTATACAAAATGATCCAAATTTTGATAGAAGTTCAAAAGTAAGACGAAGTGTCATGGATGCAATGTCTTGTATCGACAATTGCTTGCTGAACGAAAGAGGAAAATGCAAACGATATTAGATGACTTCTTAACGAAAAAACAAAAAGTGTCAAATGAGGAAGAACCTTCCTCATCACCAACATAAATTATTTACTCGAATATTTTTGATTTTCATGAATGATTTATGAATACAAATATATATTAGCAATAAAAAATGTCTTTAATTAATGTAATGCAATAGTAATAATTTACGTTGCAAAATAAATAAATAAATAAATTGTACGTAAATATTTATATACGTAAATATTGCAATTTGAAAATGGTATGTGTAAATAAATAAATAAACAGTTTATAATTAAAGAAACAGTCCATAATATAACATAAATTCATAATATACAAAATTCATAATACAGTAAGACCTTTTTAATTCACTGTCCTGTTTCACCTATCTCCATTATTTACCTGTTAGATGACGTCGTTTAACGCTGTTTCATTTAACGCTTCGTTTTTTTTTTTTTTTTTGAAACGTATCCTTCCCCTTAAATGGGTCTTACTATATTATGAATTTATGTTATATTATGAACTGTTTCTTTAATTATAAACTGTTTATATTAATCAAAAGATACAAATACTGAAACTTGTATTTTGAACAATATAAACAGCTTATAGTACCTAAAAATATGGGCAATTTGGTAAACTATTTTTTTATTAAATAGTTTCTGAAGATTTAAAAATTCTGTAAAAAGTTTTTTTTAAGAGAGTTTGTTTACTAACTGAAACTAGTTTAATTTTTCAAAAGTAACAGTAATAAATATTGCTTTCAGATACGACAAGAAGGTTGTTTTCTGTTTATAATTTACACATACCATTTTCAAGTTGCAATATATACGTATATAAATGTATTTTTTATTTTTTTTCATTATGTATACAAATAATAAATATAAGACAACTTGGTATGCAAACCAATATATTCTTAGGAATGTTCTTTGCATATTTTGTTGTCTGTTCTCATTAGACATGTTATCGATTTTCCAGCGCATAAAATAGCATTTGTAGAATCATAAAAATGCGTAACGACATTTTAAAAATGTCATAAATCGTTAAGAGTAAAGCTATTTTGTATATATATATATATATGTTGTAGAAACAAATATAGAAAAGCGAAAACGGCTCATTAGTAAATGAGAATATCTGGAATAATTACAGTTTTACAAAAATTTAATTAATTGTGTAGTTTAATTACCATTTTTAATTTATTCCGAATGTTAAAAATAATTTTTAAAATTTTAATGAAAATTCGTTTTATTCTATTATTTAAGATAAACATCAAATCTTTAGGAAAACGGTATTAAGAATGCATACTTAATTTTTCTTTATTAATTATTGTTGTGAGCGAAATATCTAAATTAAATATTCTTTCGATTAAATTTTATTAATTAAGTCGTAATTTATTTCAAAGCAACTTTTCCATTTATCATATTAAATATGACAAATGATTCTATTGCAACATATTTTATTATATTTCTGATGTTTACTTATTATAGAGAGATTCAAAAAGGAAGGATGCTGTTGTAATAATGAAATTGGAATCCATTATATAAAGAGATTTCTGTCTTTCTCAAAATGTTTGCTCTCAAATCTACAAAATAACTGCTTAACTTCCCTTAGCTCTTACATTTTCCGCTCCACATCTTTAAGTTTCCTTTTGATTTTCAGTATTCTCCTTCATTCCTTCGGTATTGTTCCTTTATGTTTATTCCTATTTCTGTCTAGCATTTTCATTCTTTCTTTCGCATTCGACATATAACCATATCTTTCCTTCCATTTTCCAGCTCATACTTTCAAGTTCTCTTCACTCCCATTTCACGTAATCAGCATTCTACCATTCTATATATATATATATATTTTTTTTTTCCTTTTTTCCATCTTTTCAGTTCTATTTCCTCTTCTGCACTTCAACATCTCAATTTCACATCATCAAATACGCTTTTCTATTTTACATTTTACAATTTAAAGTTCTCTTCCATTTTACAACTTCAGCATACTTCCTTTTCCATTTTACATCTTCTTCTCTTTCTCCGATTTCATTTTACAACTTATTCTTGAACATCCTTTCCTTTTCCTTTTCTCGACTTATCTTTATCACATTTTTATCTTCTATTTTATAATCATACGTGTTATCATACGCTTTGTGCATTTGAAATGTTCATAATCTATATTTTGCTATTTTAAATTTTAAATATTTGCTCCTGTAAATGAAAACTTAATATATACTTTAATTCTTTAGCAAATTCTTGATATTTTGTAGAAAAAAAAAGGAATATATATGCTGTATCACTTCTTATTAGATAAATTATTGAATAATGCTCCATTAATGGAATAAATCAACAAATTTAAGTATCTATGTTCAAAAAAACAAGCTATTCAGCATTATTGAACACTCCGGAATATATATGCTGTATCATTTCTTATTAGATAAATTATTGAATAATGCTCCATTAATGGAATAAACTTCAACAAATTTAAGTATCTATGTTCAAAAAAACAAGCTATTCAGCATTATTGAACACTCCAGTTTGCATTATTTTCACAAAAGTTTATATACTGAAATCCCTGATATGTGTTAGCTGGTATATGCAACAAGTTTATAGGCTTTTCTGATGATTCTAACATATAAAAAGTAATTAAAATACCTCATTAATGAGATGAATATACTGTGTTTGCACAATGTAAACTAATAAGCTTAGTAATCATAAAAATGATTACTGTATTAGTTATCGTTATATCTTAATTAAATCTTCATCTTGTTTCCTTTCTGATCATGAAAATATTTTTCTATTAGTCAGAATATCACATTGCTATTATTTTCCTGTTTTCTGCTCAACTAATCCCATATGGATATCCTCTGAATTCAATCCTGATCCTCGTCATTTATCCGTTCAAAATGAGAAATTAATTTTTATCTTCCTTCCAATTTATTCATCATTACAAAAACATTTTTGAAGTAGATTAAAATTCTATAATCATCAATTAATAATTTTTATTTTCTTCTTGACGATATAAACCAGAAGTTAGATAATTACCTTATAATTTTCAGGAAATTCCAGATTTAACGAAGAAGAACAATTTAAAAGCTACAAAGGATTTCCAAGAGCACTAAATCAATCTTTGGCTAAGCTTTTGTCCAATTTAAAACTAAAGTGGAATTCTAAAATGGATTTTTTCCTTCGAAACGGTTAATAAATTTCGATATAAATGATATCTACAATACTTTACCAACTTTTATTAACTTTTTTTCTTTGGCAGCTACAGTAAAAAAAAAAAATTGGAAAAATTAATCAAGAAGAATCGATATGAAAATTTTCACCAAGGAACTCAACGACTAATTTAAAATGGAAATATCTTTATTATTAATTTTAATCAACTGATATGAAGCTTAAAGAATTTCTTTACAAACTGAAACCATTAATGAATTTATCAGTTATTTTTTGTTTCAATTTAACGTACTAAATGAATGTGATGCATGAAAAATCGATTTATTCTGTTCTTTCTTAAATATTTTGCATTTTTATTAAAGAATAATATTTGTGAACTAAAATAACACTATTTTACTCAATAAATGTAAATAAAATTAAAAATTAATATAATTTTATAGTTGGAAAAAATACACTAAAATTTTATAAAAGTTTTATAAATTTCGAAAAATTTTGCTAAAATACTTAAATTTTTAATTTTCTTCTGCAATTTTAACTATAAAATACTTTCTAAATGTATCAAAATTTATAAATATTTAATCATTTATGAGGCCAATAGCGGTGCAATTTGGTAGAAAAAGTGATTCAAAGTAATAGATTTTTTTCTATACTTCTAGTTTTGTTAGTTTAAAGATTAATTCCTGAAAAGATACCATCCGTTCGGAACAGATTTGGAAAGAAATGTTGACATCTGGTGCTTTAGACAAACTCTAGTCAGAGACGTCGGAGCAGAAAAAAAAAGAAAGAAATTTACCAGCAATGTTAGATCTTTTTTACTGGCCAAATGCCAAAGAAAGAAGAAAAAAAATCATCACGAAAAGCGACAGAAAACGTGAAGTGCATGTGTCACGTTCTAAGATCACTTATATTTCTTAAATTCTAAATTTCGTCAAGAGTTTAAATCGAATATTACAATATATATTTTGCAGTGGCGGCTGATTCCGATGTTGCAACGTTCAAAAAAACCTAAACAAACATTGATCAAAAAAAGAGTCTTCTTAGAAGATGTGTTGCTTTTAAGAGTGATGAAATACTTTGCTAGGATTCATTTTCAAAAGGAGCGTCATCGTACTGGACTGTGCTTCTGGCAAATGGAAAACCGAATTGGACACAAATTCTATTTTCATCTACAAAAAAGTGTGACTCAACTTTACAAAAAAAAAATCCAAGACTTCTTTGACAAAAAACCAGAACTAAAACATTTTTAATAAAGTCGCGTTTTTATTTTTTTTAGAGTTTACTTACTTTTATTTTATTTTGGAGACTGAACAGAACTAATAGACAACGCTATTTTTGCCTGAGAGAAGTGTCACTTTTCAATGAAGACGTAATCTCCACAGCTTCCCATTTGGTAAAAACACCTCAGGGAATATATCTTTCGTTAAGAAAAAAAATAATTCCAAGGATTTATATACAGTATATATATATATATTTAAAACACTCTTTCAAAAAATATATATATTTTGTACTGTATTTTTGCCAAAATATATAGACTGTAAACAAATTAAATGAATCCATCTGATTTTTTAAAAAAATTCTTATCAGGAAGAACAAATCTTCACCCTATTCCCAATGTACTGAATGATGATACAAAATTTCATTTGATTCGTTTACTAACAAAATTAAGTTCGATCAATTCTTAGATTTAGAAATTAAATCTGGTAAACAGTTTTTTTTTATTTTTATTTATTTTTTTAAAGTTTCGTTAAAAGCTTACATTGCAGCAGTTATTATCGAAAGTCAAATTAATACATTCTCCAAGTAGACAGCTTAATCAAAAGGAAGGCGTGTTAATCCGAAAAAGCAATTTCCATGAGAACAAACAGATGCAAGTACTGCTATCTTCACAGTCAGTCAGTTTGGTCCCAGAGGTGGAACTCTGTGTGCCACTAAAGCCATGTAATTTATACAATGCGAACATTGACCTGTACATTGCTATATAACTTTCTTTACTTTTACACTTTTAGATGAACAAATCTTCGTCACTCTAGATGATGCTTGGAAACTTTTACTTCAATAACTGTTTCTATTCTAGATTGTGAAGTTTCCTAACTCTTATAAAGTCACAAAATGACGATAAATGTTCTTCATTTTTACTTTTGTAGGTTTAAAGAAAAATATTTTTGCAAGAAAAATCAATTTTTTAGTTTACAAAAGAACTAGTTTATATATTCTTTATTTTTTTAAAGTTAGTAAAATTTCTTAAACGCTTAATTTTCTTAAAAAAAAAAAAATGAATTATTTAAAATTAAACTCATCAGCAAGGAAAAACTTTTTCTATTTTATTAAAACAGAATTCTTATGGTTTATGATGCACTTTAAAATTTATTAAAATAAATGATACATGGATATAATAGATCATCATAGAAGACAAATGTTTAATCCATTAGTGCCATTCAAATTAATTAAAATATTGGAAAATAATTTTTAACTTCTCCATTTATATTACCGAATAAGTTGCTGTTATCATTTTTCAAATTAATTTCATTTTCAAAATACAGGCATCCCTCCTATAACACGGTTTCGCTCTAACGCGATTTGAAAATTGCGGAAACCCTCATATAACGCGGTACTTCTACAACACGGTTTTTAGTTAACATATTTAGAAAACTACGTTTACTGACTACAACACAAAACATTTTCATTAATTCTTTTAAATCCACACTATGGATATAAAATGCAATCATTGGGATAAAAAGTAAGTTTTTATCCTTCAATAGAAGAATGTGAAATAGAAAAAAAATACTTTTCATTCACAAATTTTTTGGATATGTGTTAAGGAATGATTTTGTTTTAGCAGAAGGTTATAGCCGATTAGATACAGATTTTATAAAGAGAGCAGAAGATACACAAACTTTAAATGCAGAAAAAAAGTTTAGAAAGTGAAGTTGATATTGTTAAAAAGAAAAAAAAACACGTTAATGAACAGCAGTAAGGAAGATATAATTACTAAATGAATATTATATATATTAAGCTGTATACATTTTTCTTTCCTTTTATTTTACGTATGTATTTTTAGGGTCTTATGTATATATTTTTTCTTTCTTTATGTTTCGTGTTATTAATATTCTTAATTAAAAATTAGATTTCTTATGTGGAATTAAATAAAGTTATTTGTTTTTAATTGGTTTTGTTTTATGTGGAATTAAGTTTGTTTTTAATTGGTTTTGAAACGTAATCCTCCTTTTTGTATTGGCTCTGGGTCTCATATAACACTGTTTCACACAGATCTTTTTGAATTGGCTTTAGGTCTCATATAGCACGGTTTCACACAACAATATTGGCTCCAGGTCTCATATAATACGGTTTCACATAACACGGTGTTTTAGGAATCTATCTATCGTTTTATAAGAGGGATACCTGTATGTAAAATGTATTTAAAACTACTACATTCAACCAAAGAAAATTTTTCTGTGAACGTTTTTGTTATGGTTACATTTATTAGTCTATCTATGCGTAAAATATATATGTGGTGTTCAATTCTTGTTCGTTATTGTATAGTTGCCTTTATGTCTATAAATGAATAATATGTCAAGTTATACTATATAATATGTAATAATTTGTGTCAATTTCGTGTGTGCTCCGTATAGCCTGTTTCTGTATCTATAATGTGTAATGCCTATTTATAGTGTGATTATAGTGTCTAATTTTCTGTTTAATAGTATAGTGTCTAATAGTTCTTGGTACGCATCTATATTATATAATACAACTAATTATAGTAAATTTATATTTGGATAATTCTATTAGTTCTACGTCTAGTTATAGCCTAGTTATGTTCATGATGTTAGAAGATATTGCAGAACAGATTTATTTTGTATTTTACACGAACATGGATGTATATAACACACAAAAAAAAGTAAAATCATTTTAAAAATCCTACTAACTTTTATAGGGTTTTTAAGTTTGCACTGTATATGAAAAAATAATAAAAGTTTTGCTTTTATCTAACAGTTATTCCAATGGATACAGTACGTTTCCTCCATACTTTTTATTACTACTGCAGTTACCGAAACTTAAAAAAAAAAGAAATGCCTATCAGAAGTAACGAAAACATATTTTTGATGTAGAAATTTTTTTATGATATTTTACTGTAACTAGCAAAACATCACTTATAGTAAAACTAAACTGCTGATGTCTCTACCAGTTTTATCTCTTGAGGAAAAAAAAAAGAAAACAAAAGTGCAGATGTCGTTCTACAACTTTTCCTCTACTTGGACGGGAAGTTGACAAATTCTTGCAATCTTCTCCTCAATTCTTTTTACTTTTTTTGCTATTTTTTTCTTTTTTCACCTCTATAAAAAAATAAACGACACATTTATAAGTTTCTCGACTCCAATAACTTTTGTAGGGGATTTGGAAATAGTTGGGAGGTCTTGAAATCATCAGCCATAAGTAGCTGAATGATCAATCAGATTGGTAATCATTTGTACTGACAACTTCTTTTTCTCTAACAGACTAAAGATAGATAATACAATAGGAAAAGGTCTGCACCGACACAGACATTCATCAGTCAATGACAGAGAAAAGAAGGTGACCGTTTACAAAGGTATGAAGAGAAAACAACTTGAGAATATATTTCCTTGGACAAAATAGGATGTTTTGTACTATCCTACTCGGATTGCTACTATTACTACAAACTGCTACTGTCTTCTTATCTATTTTCCCTTTTTTGACAGTGCTGCCTTGAATAGGTCATCTTTTACTGTCAGGTTGCAAATTTTTTACGCTTTTTTCTTACTTTTACTTTCTTAAATATCAAATTTTACTTTTACAAAATCTAGTTTCGTATTTATACATTGCATTTTTAATGATATAAAATATGAAAAGTAGCAAATTTTATGTTTTCAGTCGTACGTAACTTAATGTTTTCCGCAAGCAGGAAAGAAATTTTTATTTGTAATTTTTCTGGGGTTATTTTAAAAAATAGATATTTGTGAGAATATTATTTTTAAAAATAAAAAAATAAGTAATAACGAATGAAGGAATTGCCAAAATAATCGATAACAAAGAAAGATCTTAAAATTGGTACAATTTTTCTTGTTGTTTTTATCAAAAATAATTGCTATTTCGTGATAAAACTTCACAGGAGCAAGGACATAATTTTGTATTTTAAGAAAGTAATGTCTTATGTACAAATATCGTTTCATACTTTCGCACATCATCATGTTATCTTTACAAGATTACTCGAAATAGAAAAAAGATAAAACGAAAGACCTAATTTCCTCTATCAATTGTAGTAATACCTGACACACACAAAAGAAGAACGTCCTGCACAATTTTGTTGTGTTATATAAGAAAGGACTTGTGACAGTGACTACAGGGTGTGTGTGTATGTCCATGTGTCTGTACAACGAAACAAGCTTTCATCCTATCAAAGTTGCAACTGCTTTTACCCAAGAAATGTAAGAAGGTGAAGATCTGAAATTGACTTTATGGTGGGGAAGGAAATGAAACTGCCGAGATGGAGTAATGTTGATTTAACATGGAAGAAAGGAGAAAATTCTTAGATAATGACTTCGCCAATACTTCTTTTGTTTGTTCAGGACGTGTCTGCCGTATTTATTGGGTCCTGGGGAATTTTCTTTTCTTTTTTACCCTCCCTCCCCTCTATCGTACTTCAAGTCGGTCCGAATGGTTTGATAATAGCTTACATTACGGATATCCATCCAATATTTTATTTTCTTTGACACTTATTCTCAAACTGGAATTTGTGTTTGTCTTGAAAGTTGTTTCTGACCATAATTCACAACATCGGGTTCTTTTCTTATTATCAACCATTTTTGTTATTTTTTCCCAAGAAAGGAAATCCAAAAATGACTATTGTTATCGTTCATTCCACCGTCTTACTTAAAAGATAAAGTAAATGCTTGAAGATATAGAAGATGTAATTAGTATTGAATTCCAATGATTGTTCTTTAAATGGCCAATGAAAGTTTTGCCTATTCTTGTTACTGAATTTTACTTTAAGGTCGATAGCCTTTAGTCTCATTACTTAAAATTATCTACAGATTACTTTTATAGATTGCTTGATTTTCTTTTGTTATTTTGGTATCTTAATCTCTTTTGATTTGAAAGACTTCTAAATGGCAAGAAAAAATACTTAAATAGTGTTCTTTTGTAATGAAAACACAACTAAAACTGTTTAAAACGCTTTCTTGGAGATGAAAACTTAATAGAATCGATCTATAATCACAGAAGGCAAAAATTAATGGAGAATACGTATCACGAATAAGAAACTGAGAGATTTAAAACAGAAAAATAGTAAAAAAATCAATAAGAAAATGCAAATTACATATTTTTATCAATAATTTAATCAAATGACTTCATGCAAATCAATCTGACATAGAAATGTAAACTAAAATAATTTATATCAACAGAAATTTCTTTGGAGAAAATGGACATAAAATAATAAAAAATCGAGCTGGAATAAAATATTGTAGATTGCAGTCCATTTATTGGTTGAATCATAAAAATGACGCAACAATGTTAATTACATAACAATAATTTCTTTGTGAAAATAGGCATACAATAATGAAAAATCGAGCTGGAATAAAATATTGTAGATTGCAGTCCATTTATTGGTTGAATCGTAAAAATGACGCAACAATATTCATTCTATAACAATAATCGATGACGTAACTATTAATTGTATTTTTAACGCCATTGTAACTTGAAAATATTTCAATTGTTGTAATAGATTAGATATATTAATAAGAAAAAGATCAATAAAAAAATGCAAATCACATATTTTTAAAGTCATTTTTATCAATAATTCAATCAAATGAATTCATGTGAATCAGTCTGACGTAGAAATATAAACGAAGATAATTTATATCAACAAAAATTCCTTCGGAGAAAATAGACGTACAATAATGAAAAATCGAGTCTGGAATAAAATATTGCAGGTTGCAATCCGTTTATTGGTTGAATCGTAAAAATGACGCAACAATGTTAATTACATAACAGTAATCGATGACGTAACAATTTCTCGTATTTTTTAACACCTTTATAGCTTAAAAATATTTCAATTACTGTAATAGATTAGTTGTTTTAATATAAAATAATATTGAAAAAAAAGAAAAAATAATAATTTTCTTTTAAAAATATTAAAAAAAAAAGAGAGAGAGAAAATTGAGAAGGATAAACATAAAATATTTTTTCTCATGTCCTGATTTATATTTAAGAGGGGATGCCATGGAGATTGTATTTTTGGATTGGTGAAGGAGAATTATGGCTAAAAGGACGACTGGACTCCTGGGGGGATTTTCGATAGATACAACTGAACGTAGTTTGTCGATGATAAAAACTGAAGCAGACAGAAGAATCAAACCAATGATGGACGGTTTTCAAAAGAATTCCATGTTAAAGACAAGGATTGAATCAGCATTTAGTGTACTCCTACTGCTACAATTCCAATTTTACTTTAAAAAAATCATTTAAAAATATTTTTTTATAACTTTTTAACCATGTATGATTTGCTTTTTTTACTTTTACAAACATAAAACTTTACGATAGCAAAGTTACGTAATGAAACTTTTAGATAACAAGACTGTTTTATTAAAACTATAGGAGTATTAAAGAGTAAAAACGAAAACATTAACAACAATAAAAGTATAATAAATTAAAATCTATTAGAATGTAGAGTAATTAATTGCTTGGGGAATTAACTTTTAATTATCTGTGATCTTAATGACACAATCCACCATTAACTTTAAGAATCTGCTTGCAAAATTTACGAAAAAGAAAAAGAAGTTGCAGCAAAACATTTAATTTTCTAACTTTTAATGAAACTTAGCAATATATTCTAAATCATTTTTTTTATATTTAAAAAAAAAGCTATCAATTTTTGCTAATATTAATATTTTTTTTCTATAATATATAAAACTAATTATCGTGTTTTTCGTCTGTGAAGTCTTATTGAATGTTTATTTTCAGAAATAATTTTTTTAAGAAACTGTTTTCATAAACAAGGAAAGTTTTCTAGACAGAAAGATTAAAAAAAAAAAGAACATAAATTTAATTTTCTATTTAATAATATAATGAAATTTCTTTAATATTTTTTTTATATATATACAATTTTGAAAATTTTATTTTGTTAATAAAATAAGACTATTTTCATAATTTTAATAAATATTAAAATTGTGTGAATGTTTATATTAATTATGGTTTAATTCCATTATTTTCTACGCTTTTAGAAGCTAATTTATAGTATAAATAAATAAATTTTTTTAGCTTTAAGATCGGAAGAGCTTCACCATCTTATTTTTTTCTATTATGAATAGAAATGTAGGAAAATGAGGCTTTATTCCATTTTGCCTTAATAATTTTTAATTTTTTAATTTAATTTTAAAAAAGTTATTATTAAACTTTAAAACTGTTTTATTTAATTAAAAAAAAAACAAAATAAGGAAAATCTTGTATATATAATTTTTCTTCTGTATGTAAAAAAAAATGTTGTTTTCGTATTGTTATGTATTTTAAATTTTTATTTATTATAATGATAAAAATAATAAATAAAAAAGTTTATAATTTTTTCTTTAATTAAATTTGATAACTCGTAAAATCGTCTAGATTTAGTTAAATTATATTTTCAATATGATAATACATTCTATGAAACAATATCGAAAAACAATTTCTTAAAAGCAAAAGCGTGTATGAAAGAAGTGCACTTAGGTACGAAAAAAGGAAAAAAAAAAGAAAAATATAAGGAATTTTTACATATTAGCATTATTGCTCTCATTCTACCTTTGTTTATATTACTTTTTTTTTCTTTTATTCTTTCTCTGCGTATGCACCATAATCTTGACAAGAATAAATGCGGAGTGATACTCTTCCACGTTAATTCCGTCTTCAAAAACCATATGGTACGTATCATTTCCATTTTTGAATGGAATTTCTTTGATAAAGTATACACTGCTTCCAACTTTGCATTTGTCGCTCTAAAAACTATTTACCTTCCAGAAGAAAAAAAAAATTAAATTTACTACCCTTTCATCTTTCTTCTTGTGGGTTGTTTGCGTAATTTGATATTCCTGTATAAAATTCAGAATAACTTTTTTTTATCTGTAAAATTTTAAAATGCACTTTTACATTTATAAATATATTATATTTATTTTTTTTTAGTTTGATTTCAAAACTTTCTTCGAGAGAAAAGTATTGATAATTATTGGTTTTCGAGATATTCAACTTACAAAATCGGATTTTTTTTCAAATAAACTTTATGCATATAATTTAAGAGTAACTCTACACACGCGAAGCTATTCATTATCAATAGATTGATTGATTAGATGCATGATCAACGGTAGCTATGCATTTACTTCCTCAAGGAGGTTGGAAAATTCAATTAACATCTTGATTATGTATTGCAGATTTATCAATGATTTTCAGTAAAATTGCAGGAATAAGTATGTGGTTGTACTTAATGATGTTTACTTTAATAAAATTACGCTGAAATTTCTTCATTTGTAAAAACTGATAGAAGTTAATCAATCAGTTCGTAAAGTGGACGAATGCAGAGAACAGTTTAGAAAAAATTACTTTATCTGCGAGAATGCTTAAAAAAAACGTAAGAAAATTATCCAAGGATTATTTTAAAAAATCAAATTGTTCACTAGAAAAAACACGAAAGCATTCAAAATGTTTGTTAAAAATTAGTGGGAAAAAGTAAAGATTTTCTATTGAAGATTCACCATAAAAAAAAATTGTTTCACAAAAATTGTAAACTGCTATTTCAATTACGATAAGAGATTCGAGAAAAATCGCATAATCGAAATAGGTTTTTCCTTTATTAAGAAGTCTTCTTCACACTCCAAATACTTCTATATACAGAATCTTGGAGGAAAAAAAGACAATAACATGGTTTTACTTGAAGAATTTCTGTAAGAATTGAATATTTTGTAGTTATTGTAAAGAAAAGTCATAATACATTTTTAATGAATGCTATTTCTTCATAAAAAGAAATGATGTATGGCAATTCTTTCTATGTATCAACTGCCTGATTAGCGATGTGCTTTATGGTCTTTATATCGCCGTTAAGCGAGAGATTCGGACTGATGATTGATGTTTCTATACTTAAACGTATAGTTATAGTAAAGGAAAAGTATTTAATTACAAACAGTTGTGTAGAACTGGCGGATTGCCAGACTTAAGTAGCAAACAGTCGAGCCGAGCAATGGTTCTGCACAAACAACAGCTCTGGCAAAAGACCCACTCCTCTCTATTCGAACAATAAACGGTTGCGCGATCCATCTCTTCGTGTGAAAGATGAACCAATTTTTTTCTAATAACTTTACTTCTTTCCCTATTACGGAAATTCCAGAAATCCGGAATTTGTTCGAATTTTTAAAAATAAGACAGATTTTTATTATAACGTTAGATTATCACAATTTTTCTGAAGTTAAACCATTAAAAATTGTAAAAACTTTATTGCAGTTACACGCTACACAATTGAATGTAGTTCGATATCCATCCTGAAAATGCTGTAGGTTATGTAATATTAAAAAAGTTTTTTATTTTTCGTTACAGTAACGTAAAATTTCGAAAGTAATTTATGTATTAAAGCAATTCCATAAAAAGGTTAAATGCACTTTCCAACAAAATAATATTTATATACAGCAGTCTGCGTGCCTCCTATTGCTATCAATCACTTAGCGATACAAGTGATACTTTTTATTTTTTTTTCCACCTTTATAAATTTCTATTCCAAGCACTTCTATTAATGCCGTCTTTACAGGAAACATAAAAACTTTGTTCTTTTCATCACTAAACCCAAACATCGACCGTATCTACAACAACACTTTCGGTTTTCTTACACAGTTTCTTGATACTAAGATTGTCGTTTTGAAAGTGCTATAACCAACACTAAAAGATAATTTACTTGAGTTCCAGCTGGTCAATATACCATCAAGTCACTTCATTTCTGAACCTTTTATAGATTGCAGTGCAGTCTATTTGTCTGCCTTTCGGGCAACTTGGTAAATGGAAAAGATACCTTCTCTCCTATCGATACGAATGATGGAAAATGTGTAGTACAGGTGGCTTAGCCATCAAACATAAATTATATCTTTTATTCTAGACGTATATATAGAAAGGGGAGAAGATCTTTCGTAAAAAATCTGCGTTTATTCCCACATGCATGATAAATCTCTCTTGCTCGATAAGATCAAAATAGAAATTTCAAAGTTCGCCTCTTAAAATTAACCACATTTTTTTCAATAATGACTTTGTGTTATGTTAAACTTTTTCGATATAAAGCAAGTTAAGTTTACTCAGCATATGGGAATCTCACATAAAATTGAAAAAAGTATATTCTTAGTTTTCAATATTAAGTCATAATACATGCTATGCATTGAAAATAATGTTTACAAAAATTTTTCTAAAACTTTCACTAGTTCAATCAATTTTATGGATAGTTACATTGGCATTATATGAATTATTTAATGTGAAAAAATATTTTAAAAAATTAAAAATATGTTAGTAAAAAAAATAATTTTAAAATTTGTAGAGAATCAATACTGACTGTAAACTGTTTAAAACAAGTCAAGTTGTATTTACCTAGTAAATTAATATAGAAAAGACAAACTGTGCGATTATATTTTTGGATTTAAAAATCGAAAACTGCCAGTTCCACCACTTAAAAAAAAATGTCATTTTCAATCAAAAACGTGTTCGTACCACTTACTCTACGAGAAAATCCTTATGTCACCGAACGTCAAAAACGTCAGTAATGACAACAAAAATCGACGAAAAAAAAATCAAGAAAAAATTCTGTCAGAGGACAATTGAAGAAGCTGAAAAGAAATTTGAACGTTCTCTGCGGCAATATCCACAAACACTGATAGATTACGGAGATATATCTGTGAAAGGAGTTCTCTATACACACACACACAAGCAGTGCTTGGCTCGACAATGGTTGGGCCGTCAGTCAATCAGCAGCGTGGAAGCTGCTGGACCTCGGAGAAAAGGGGCTCGCAACAACCCCATGTCTGATGATATTTCGTTGACCGAACCAGAGAACCAGATTATCGATGGCCAATGTCAGAAGTAATCCTGGCAAACGTTCTTTACTGTAAAAAAAACGAAAAAAACAGACATAACCCAGCTCTGCTTAGAAACAAAAGCTTATGTCTCTTTTTATCCCAGCTTCTTTACCTTCTGACCATCATTTCATGTCATTAAGTTTCTAATCGTCAGTTGGCACATTTGTCAACTTTTCGTTTCTCTTCCTGTTGATTTCTTACTAGTTTTCTTTACTCTTCTCTTGATCTTTTACATCTCCAACAGCTGTAAAAATGTACGTGATAAAAAATCAATTTTGTTAACAACATATTTTACGTTTCGAATGGTAGAAACTGCATTTATAAATGGCAAAATATCCTCTTCCTGTAAATTAACTATATAAACATTAAACTTTTTTTTTTCTTGATTAAGGATCATGACTTAATTTTTGATGGAGTTAAACAAGTTTCTTAGAAAACACCAAATTGGATGGAGTTCTATTTTAAAATATATATATTTTTCTACTCTACAGTAAAATTTAAATTTCAATATATCTAAAAGAGGAAAAAAAAAAATTATAAA
>AYEL01053913.1:0-13275 GCA_000484575.1 Olivierus martensii
ATAATTTAAATTTTTATTTTAGATTTTTTAACAATTTAAAAAAATATTAATTGAATTTTTTGTAAATTTTATAAACATTTTTAATAAAAAAATAAAAATAATAATAATAAATTTCTTGCATGGTATTGTGTATAGAAAAGTTACAGTTGAACTATTCACTTTTTTCTTAAACTGAGACAGTTGCTAGGAAAAGAGCTCTTTTCAGAATTATCCTACCATAAAAAAGTAAATCTCTTTTATGGTAGAATAGTTCACTTCATTGAAGTATATAATCTTTAAACGAAAACTGAGAAATTCTTTATATATATAAAAATATATTAATTTTTATATTCTGGAATCACTTATTAAATTCTTGATGGAATGCTATAGATTGCTGCAATTCTCAAATTTTTTTCCAGCAAACTTTTATAACTAAAAATAAATTTTGATGCTCTTATAGAAGATTTTCGTATAAAGAATCATCTAAATTCATTAGTTTTTTAGTAAATTCATCATAAACTACAACGTGCAAAGCAGGCTGGTTTACGCATACATAATACACTCAAATCAGTGTGTTCAGTTTGTAGTGGAAATCATCACATATATCATTGTGAAGAATTTTTAAATAAGCAACCACGTGAGAGGGCAGTTGCAGTGAAAAGGGGAAATTTGTGTTTTAACTGTTTACGTGCTGGTCATTCAGTGAAGGACTGTAAGTCAAGGTCATCTTGCCGTAGATGCGACAAACACCACAACACGTTAATACACTATGAGCAAGAGAATTCATTACCTAAAATACAACAGGGACAGCCGAGGTTGTTTCAGAACATCCCACCATCGATATACACCTAACGAATGAATTGTGCTTCAAGCAGGTGCTATTACCTACGGTCAAGTTGCAGGTAAGGGATGCTTGAGGCGGTTTTCTTACTTGTGCCATACTGGATAGTGCTGCTGAAGGAACCATTGTGACGGAGGCTCTCATCCAACAACTTGGATTACGTGGTCGACCAGCAGACTCAATGATCGAAGGTACTAATGGGATCGTGGTGGGAAGAGTAAGAGGGATCACTGCAGTTATTCTCACAATCGGAAGATTTTAGCATTTATGTGAATGCATTCATTCTGCATCGAATAAGAGGGCTCCTACCAAAACAGCCAGTGACAAGCATCAACCCTTCTGAGTTTAGGCCATTTAAACTTGCAGATCCCGAATTTTGGAAGCAGGGTCGTGTCGATATTCTCATTGGGTGTGATTATTATTATTCTATAATTAAACAAGGGATTAGAACTCTAGCTAATAAGATAACATGTATGCAGGATACCCATTTTGGTTGGGTTGTTGGAGGTCAGACAAGTAACGGGCAGCAGGAAGCCTTCAAGGTGCATTTATCAGAAGTCAATTTTATTGGACAGCTTCAAGCATTTTGGGAATTAGAGGAAGTTAAGCCAATATCCTTCCTAACAATTGAAGAAGAAAACTGTGAGGATTACTTTAGGAAAACATACAAGCGAGACATCACAGGTCGATATATAGTAGCACTCCCATTTAAGGAGAACAAAACACAGCTTGGAGACTCATTTCAAACAGCTAGGCAGCGATTTTTTGCAGTGGAGAGACGGCTGCAAGTTCTCGGAGAGCGTTACGAGCAGTATAGGACCTTTATGACAGACTATCAAGTCCTAGGTCACATGCAGCCTGATGATAAGGACGATGAACATCATGGGGCCTGCTACCTGCCACATCATTTTGTGCTGAAGGAAGACAGCACGACGACTAAGTTGAGAGTGGTATTCGATGCGTCCGCCAAGACTTCCTCTGGACTCTCTCTGAATGATGTCCTGATGGTTGGACCCAAGCTACAACAGGACATTTTTGAGATTCTATTACGCTTTCGAGTTCATCGTTATGCAATTGTTGCTGATGTAGAAAAGATGTTTCGGCAGATAGCAGTGCGAGATGAAGATCAAGATTTTCAACGAATATTGTGGCGTGATCATCCTAGCGAACCTTTACGACAGTTTCGATTGAAAACAGTCACATATGGCACTTCCTCGGCACCTTATCTCGCTACCAGAGTGCTTCATCAACTGTCATTAGATGAAGAACAACGTGCACAAGACGTTTCAACTATAATACAAAAGGACCTTTACGTAGATGATGTACTAACGGGAGCAGATAATGTGAGAGATGCTCAAAGGCTTTGTGAAAACCTGGTGACTACGTTTAGAAAGGGAGGATTCGAGCTTAAGAAGTGGGCTTCCAATTCTAGCAAAGTGTTGGAGGCAATTCATCAGGAATTACGAGCAACTACAACAACATTGAGTTTATCAGAATATGACTCAGTTAAGACACTGGGGCTTTGGTGGGACACAGAGAACGACAGATTTACATATTCTTTTAAAGAGATGGTTAGCAATAAAATGACAAAAAGAACGATACTCTCGGAAATTGCTCGTTTGTATGACCTCCTTGGATGGTTGGCACCCATTGTAATACAAGAAAAATTAATTATACAGCAATTGTGGCTCTCAGGTGTTCATTGGGATGAAAAAATACCTGTACAAATTGAAGATAGGTGGAAGCTATTGAAGGCTGATCTATCTAAGATACACAATATATACATAACAAGGTTTGTGATTGACACACAAGTTCAACATGAACTACATGGTTTCTGCGACGCTTCTCAATCTGCGTACGCAGCTGTTGTATATGTGACCCTCACAAGTAGGGAAGGACGTAGAAAATCAAGTCTACTGTGTGCTAAATCTAAGGTGGCACCTATTCGGCAGGTTTCTCTTCCTCGTCTGGAGTTGTGCGCTGCTGTTCTTTTGTCACGATTAATGGACAGGGTACTTAAGGCTTTACCTTTCAAAATCACCTCCGTTTTCTTTTGGAGCGACTCAATGATAACTCTTGCATGGATAAGAAGGCATCCAGGGAGTTGGAAACCATTCGTTGCCAACAGAGTATCGGAAATTCAAGAATTAACACAACCTCATCAATGGCATTATGTGCCATCGGAATTTAATTCTGCAGATGTTGCGTCTAGAGGTTCTCTTCCCTCGGATCTCCTTCGTAATTCACAGTGGTGGTGTGGGCCGGTGTTCTTGTCTCAAATACAAGAGGAATGGCCTTCGTTTAACACTTCTACTCTCCATACAGAGGAAGAACAACGGAAGCAAGTCAAGGGGATAATGCTGACTCAAGATATCAATGATTCACTTATGTATAGGTATTCAACTCTTGATAAATTACAGCGAATTTCGACGTGGTGCCTACGATTTATTCATAACTCTAGGTCACCTCCAAACATGCGACGAGATGGACCTATAACTGTGCAGGAGCTTGATATGGCATTAATACAGCTAGTTAAATATGCGCAATATCAGGCATTTGGAGATTTAATTAATTCTCTGAAGCAGAACACGGTAGTGAATCATCACTATGCTTCACTCAACCCCTTTGTAGATGATCACGGTTTACTAAGGGTAGGAGGGAGGATCCAGAAGGCACATGAGAAGTATGACACTAGACATCCATATGTGTTACCTAAACGTCATAAGTTGACTGAATTGATCATCGAGAACTATCACCTGCGTTTGCTACACCCTGGAGCCCAGCTGTTATTGGCAACAATTCGTCAAAGATTCTGGATTTTAGACGGTAGGAATACAATTCGTTATTATACTTATCGTTGTTTAAGGTGCTTTAGCGACCGTGCACGAACGCTGGAACAGTGCATGGGAAATTGCCCTCCTTCAGAGTCACGGAATCAAGACCTTTCCTTCGCACAGGACTTGATTTCGGCGGGCCGTTTCAAATCAAGTCCTTTAAGGGAAGAAAGGAGACAAGATGGAAGGCGTATATGGCATTGTTTATTTGCCTATCAACTAAGGCTGTCCACATTGAGGTGGTAAGTGATTTAACCGCCGAAGCAGTTGTTGCCGCTCTTCGGCGATTTTGTGCAAGAAGAGGTATCTGTAAAGAGTTATATAGCGATAACGCAACAAACTTTCGTGGAGCTAACAACGAGTAACCAAGTCTATGATTTGGTTACGCGAAATAGCCAAAAATCAACTAGTCCGGGCAGAGATGTTGAAGCAAGGAATTTCATGGAGATTTATTCCTCCTCGTTCTCCCCATTTTGGTGGTATCTGGGAAGCTAATGTAAAATCAGCAAAACAACATCTTCGTCGAGTGATTGGCATATCGCTCCTTACATTTGAAGAACTAACAACTGTGCTTTCCCAAATTGAAGCATGCTTAAATTCAAGGCCGCTGTATCCTTTTTCGGCGGACCCTAACGATTTTGCGGCACTCACTCCAGGACATTTTTTGATAGGCGAGCCTCTGATATCAATTTCTGATCCTAGTTTATTGGAGGTCAACACCAATAGGCTATCTCATTGGCAGAACGCACAACAAATTGTTCAGAGTCTGGAAAAGATGGCATCGGGAATATTTGACCCAGTTACAACAACGATTTAAGTGGAAGACCAGTTCTCCCAATTTAGAGGTTGGCCAACTTGTGCTTGTTAAGGAGGATAACACCCCACCCCTACTATGGGTTAAGGGACGTGTTGTGGAAACTCATCCTGGTGAAGATGGAAGGGTGAGGGTTGTGACATTGAAAACACAAAGCGGGCTGATTAAGCGAGCTATTTCGAAATTGTGCAAACTTCCTGCTCCTCCGTGTTGAAGGCGTATGTTTCAAGGGGGCGGGATTTCTGTCCGATTTTTTGGTTCAGAGGGAGCCACTTGTTTTTTTTTTTTTGTGTAATGCTCTCAGGAAGAAGACCGTTAGAGCATTAGTGTATCAGTAGTGTATTCAATTAAATTTTATTCATTAAAATTAAAACTCGTTCATTTATTGAGTGTCATTTTTGATTGTCTTGTGTCCGAGATTTCTTCAAGAATTCAACAGTCTGTGAGTGCATCATTTATTATTATCATACGAGCAACACAAACATTAATTTTTATTATTATTTTTACACTTTTAAAGGAATTTAATTTTAATTTATTAAATTAAATAATGTTCTCAATACAAATCAGACACGAGTTTAAAAAATTTGTTTCCTCTTTAAGAATACTAAGTATCGTCTTAAATATATTTTCTGGGAAATTTTAACTGTTTGTTATCAATAAATATTTATGTATGGCCACGATAGGTGAAAATTTTATACATAAAAAGCTTTAATAAATAGGCAATTATGGTAACAAGTACCGAACACACTTCTGTGAATTTTAAAGCCTTCAGCAGCTATTCAAACCATTATCAACAAACCAGTGTCATCTTTCAAGTGAAAACATGATGCTATCTAAGCTATGCAGAGTGAATTTCAAAACTAAGAATATCCACAAGTCTTTACAACTGTACGAGTCCGAAAGCAAAACGTTACAGCATTGAATGTACTACAAGATCAATTCCTCATTCCTTCTCTATTCAGGAAATTTCCATGAAATGTTCACTCATACATCACAACATGATACATTATAGTATACGTGATGAAATCTTAAGACATCCTCTGGCTATTTCTCTGTTACTATTGTTGTTGACGGCCCTTTTTTATATAAAGCTCTACTTCCACTGGGAAATGTTGTGGAAAACTTTACATTGGCAACGTATCGCCTACAATAAAACTGACATTTCACAGCCTTACTTCCTCTCGACCATGAATACTCGATGGTTCTCTGAAAGTCTATCTCTAAAGGTTAAATAGCTGTATATATAACAAGTATATATATCTCTTAGCGAAAACATTTAATAGTTCTTTAAATTTTAACTTCTATCACTCTGGGGATATATTAGAAGATCTTTACAATTATATACTAACTCTTGAAACTCTCTAAAGGGTCTGAAAACGGAGAGAGAGAAAAAAAAAAAATTTAATTGTCGTAGTTTCTCTTCTCATCAACTTTTAATGTTTTGTTTCTCATCCGATTAATTTTTAAAACAACAAAGTTGCTTTTTAGTAGAGTTTAAAGGTTTTTAAGGAATATTTTTTTAAAAATAAATCCTTGCGGCTTTCTAAGTACTATTTATTTATTTAAAACTAGTTTGTACCCAGTAAAAACTAACGTCACAAAGAAGGAAATTGTAATGAATAATTTAATTATATCACTGATGAAGGCTGCAAACAACATATGCAGTTAAGACCGGAGAAAAAACAGAAATAATCAATATTCTAGTAAATACCGAGATAAATCATCCTACTCTTGCTCTTCCGCATCCCTATCGATGCTGCGACTGCAATGTGGCGCCATCTCTTGTGATAAATGGTAACTAGACTCTGGTTACGAATTTTATGTTTTATTTAATTTATTATTATTAAATAAGTATCCAATAATGTAAAAAAAAATTATAAAAATAAATTTAACACATTTTTTATAAGAAATAATATAAAAAATAAAGAAAAAAATAATTTTTATCATCTAAAAAAACTCAATGAAGTATAACCTTTAATTAATATTTTTCCTGTTTTTTAAATAATTAATAAAAAAATAAAAATAATAATAATAAATTTCTTGCATGGTATTGTGTATAGAAAAGTTACAGTTGAACTATTCACTTTTTTCTTAAACTGAGACAGTTGCTAGGAAAAGAGCTCTTTTCAGAATTATCCTACCATAAAAAAGTAAATCTCTTTTATGGTAGAATAGTTCACTTCATTGAAGTATATAATCTTTAAACGAAAACTGAGAAATTCTTTATATATATAAAAATATATTAATTTTTATATTCTGGAATCACTTATTAAATTCTTGATGGAATGCTATAGATTGCTGCAATTCTCAAATTTTTTTTCCAGCAAACTTTTATAACTAAAAATAAATTTTGATGCTCTTATAGAAGATTTTCGTATAAAGAATCATCTAAATTCATTAGTTTTTTAGTAAATTCATCATAAATTAGTAATTAAGTAATAAATGTTTTTGTTCTATAAATAATGCCAAATTTAATTCCTTTTTTTTACATATTCCAGCACATGCAGCACAAGAACGATTGAGTAATTCTAATTATACAACTGGAGAATTAAGAAGGAACGAATTCCAACTGAGACTCCTAAAACTTTGTTTCTACTATGTCAAGTTGACGTTAAAATATATTTATGGGCACTTAAACAAAATGTCCTCTATTGCGAAATTTGTGACGATCCAAAGACATTGCTTCAGTAACTGGAATAAAATCTTGTAAAGGAATCGTTAAAACTAGAAGAAGTAGAAGGACAATTCGATAACTCTTTCAGATACACTTAAAGTTTGTTCTTCTTTCTTTAATTTTGTAAAACTCGTAATTTTTATTGAAGCTAATATTTATTTAGTGTGTAATCTAATTTTTATTGTAAAAGTATATATTTTACACACCCGAAAATATTTTTTTTTTTGTGATTTAAACTAAATTAATCTTCATATAACGTAAGTTATCGTTTAATATATAAATTTATCATTTTTATAGATAAATTTTTAAAATATGAATTAATAATCATATATTTAACTTGAAAAATTAATCAATCCAGAAGATAACGACAGAAATAATCATTATTCTAGCAATTTTCTAGCAGTTATATATTACTACTATCATCCAGGTTATAGTTGAAATTATGAGAAAAATATCACAAAATTCCTATTTAATTAAATCATACTCATATCCAAAATTAAATTTGGCTTATTCGTTATCAAATTCCAAAGTTATTCGTGTAAAAATTGGATAATATTCATGCTCCTTATTACTATTCATTAATGTTGTGCTTCATTATGATTAATTATGCATAATAAGATATCATTATATATTTTATTAGCACTTTATTACCTTATTATGCATTACAGCACGTAATTTTATATCATAGTTACGTCATAGATTTATAATATAGAAAATAGCCATCAAAATGTGAACATGAAACCATAGATATGTATCGAAAATGGTAGAAACGATTTTTATCAGATCAAGATATTTCAAGAGTTGTATAACTCTTTAAAAGAGAGTATAACTCTTTAAAAGAGTTGAATAACTCTTGAAAAGAGTTACACAACTCTTCAAACATCATTGATTGTATATCTAATTTTCAAGAGTTGTGTAACTCTTGAAAATTAGATATACAATCTTTATTTCAAGAATACAATCCGTATATCAATTTTTAACAATAATTTCTTTAATTGTTATAGTAAATTTTTAAGATTTTTTTCTTCAAGATGCATTAGTTATGATTTATTAAATTTTTTAGTCCACTTTATTAAATCATAAACCTTTCATAAATTCCAAAAGAAGTAAAAGTTAAGTATGTTTGTATAAAAGCCTATATAAGTTTACTTAAATTATTAATAAATTTCTAGAAGATTATATCAAAACGCCATTATTTATTAAAGAAAGAGATACTGAGAAGTGATATTATTAAAGTAAATAAATGTATACTTTATCAACTGTAAGTAATAGCAATATCAATTATTAACGGTTAATTCGTATCAATGAAAATCTGAGAGAAAGGAAAGCAATCTCAGAATTTACTTCCTTAGAAAAATATATCTATCTCAGTGATTAATCCAGGGAATGCCATCTCGTCTATCGTACAACTTCTGACATTCGGCTATCTTCACCCGACACTATAAGAAAGAAAAACTGGAAATGATTCCGGAGATGAAGGATTTCTGCTGTCAGAGAAAAGAAAGCAGATAGAGTAGGGCACCCTGTAACTCATATCCACAGCTCCAATAGTAACGGGTAGATCAAGTTGTGGATCAGATTTAACCTTATAACAACAGATGTTTCTGACGTCCACCGGAAAGTTACTTCAGCACACTCCAATTTTGCTAATGGTTAAGCCACGACTGGCTAGCAGTTGGTGACAAATAAGTCACTATAGACCAATTCTTTGTCTTTTGATATCTGCTTCCCCATAGGTCCACCATGAAATCAAACAAACAAACAATTTCTCCAACAACACAAAATCTGTTTCTGTTCTGTTTGTATCATAAACTACGTGGCATTATGTTACTGTAATCATCGTAAACAAGGAATATTTACTTTCTCCATTCGGTTATATATATAAATCAGAAGAATTTTTTTGCTCTTACATTATATTTTATTTTATTCTGCTCTTTGAAACGTTCAAAAAGCCATTTTTAGTAATTTCCGTGATGGATACAACTTACGTCTAGAGATATATTTAATACCTCAGACAATGAGACGTCGTTCGATATAAATAACGAATTGCTTCTTTTGTTAATGTGATTAATTGGATTTATCCATTATTTCATCCATTAGCGATCTGTCAAGGTTGCGAATTAATACTTACGTCGTAATGTTTTCAGTTGTGATATCATTTTACAAATTGCAGAAATATATCTTCTACTGTTAAAAGTTATTTGGGCTGGCAGCTACTTTTTTTCTTTCACACAATAGAACGATACATTCTACGCGAAGGGAGATGGTAGTCATTTTTTAACAGATCAAATACAATGCTCCTTAACAAAATATAACTACAACTTAGTCTAAAACCCGTATATTTTTCAAGAAACAAAATCTGTTAGGATATTTTAGTAGTTAGAAACACGTGGAACTAGTTGCGCTAAAAATTTCTCAATATTTTTCTCCCTCTTTCCCCATTTTTTGTAGGAGAAAAAATTATTAAATCGACCATTTTTCTTTAAATTTAATCGAAAAAAAATTACGTTTATGCAACCTGGTGAACTAAATTTTTCTATAGTAGATTAATTACGAGTCACTAAATTTTTCCATATAATTAAAGAACTAAAATTTGTAGCAAAACAAAAAAGAAAAGATGGTTTCGTTCGGCATCATTCAAATTTTACTTTTTTTTTATTTATTATTAACTTAAAATTTCTAAACTTAATTATAACCATCCTAGACTTAATTTCTTAAAATAAATTGTTAAAACTTTGTTATTTAAAAAAACGAAAATATTATATTAGTCGACGACTTAAATTTTTAAAAAAAGAAAAAAAAGAAGAAGAAATTGTTTATAAAATCCATTATTCTCTATTTCCAATTAAAGTATTTCTGTCTACAAAGTGTGAAATATTGCTTTTCTTTTCGTAAGAGATATTATTTTTCTTTATATAATTACAAGCTGTCATCTTTTCTTTTGCTTCTTTTCTGTTTTCTTTTTTTTATTATTATTACTTTTTTTTTATCTTTCCAATTCTCATCTTGACTCGTTTCAAACTAGATTCTTGTCCTGAAAGATGTCAAATAGATCGATGGCTTCGAACTTTAGCAAGTTGCATCATTCAGGAAAATTAAATGCTGTAGATACGAATGATCGGATGCAGTATGATGTGTAGCACATGTATAGCCATCACACGCAAAGTTTTGCAGTCACGCAACTCTTCTTCTTCTCTATGATTTCCTGATATTTCTCGACTCCAACTTATAATTATCTTTTCTTCGACTGTATAAAGTGAATAAAAGGAGAGAAGAGGAGGAGGAGGGGGAAAAACAACATAACAGTTAAACTCTTTCTAGAAATTTTATAATCAAAACGCAATTTTAAAACTAGAAGTATAAATCAATTTTAGATTGCACGCAACTTGCAAACATTACTTTCTATTCGGAAAAAAAAATAACAGAAAAAGTAATAATAATAATTTAATATTATTATTAAAAATAGATAATTTTATTCATTAAAACTGAATTTTCTTACAGTATTTAAACTTTTATCATTTTTTTTAAACTATGGATAAGTGAGGAAAAAAAAAAGATCATACGTTAATGGAAATTTCTGTATATCCTAATCTTTTATTAATTTCTGACAATTTTTTTAAATTATTAATTTTGAATTTATAATTTAAATTTAATCGAATTTCTCATTTTTAAACTATTAATGCGTTTAGTTTAAAATGTGGATAAAAGATGGCAGCACAGTATAATTTTCCGCAGAATGTTGCCAGAAATTTTTTTAGAATTTACGAAATAATTCGGAAAGTTTCGATATCAATTGTATTTGCTTTTAGGTTACTTTATTTTTAGTTTATAATAAATAAAATTGGTTCAATGCAACAAAAATCATATACGTGACTTTTGATCGTGATACTAGCGATATGTATAACAACTCCTATTGATGATAACATGTTTGGAACGAATTAGTAATTTCTATCTTTCTATTAATGCTATAATATTTATTCTTAAAAAGTAAATAAGATGATTAAGCTCTTATTAATAGCATAATATAATATAAGAATGATCATTAAGATGGTTCTTTAAGTAGCCAAGTTGTCGCTAAATTGACAAGAATACCGATATCTATCAAATACTAGGAGACAGTTTATCAGATTAGGATGTAAGACTTTGATTCCAAGAATTTGGAATGTAAACTCTTGAAATAAAGATTGTATATCTAATTTTCAAGAGTTATGCCTTTAATTTTCCGAAAGTTAGATATACAACTCTCGAAGCATCTTGATCTGATAAAAATCGTCTCTACTCTTTTTTATATATATCTATGGTTTTATGTTCACATTTTGATGACTGTTTGTCTCTACTATTGATATAATCTATGACGTAACTATGATATAAAGATACTACATAATTACGTGCTGTAATGCATAATAAGGTAATAAAGTGCTAATAAAATATATAATAATATCTTATTATGCATAATTAATCATAATGAAGCACAGCATTAATGAATAGTAATAAGGAGGAGGAATATTACCCAATTTTTACACAGATAACTTTGGAATTTGATAATGAAATAAGCCTAATTTAATTTTGGATATGAGTCTCATTGAATTAAAGATGAATTTTGGGATATTTTTACTCATAATCTCAACTATAACCTGGGTGATACAATAATTATTAAGGATTGTTTACAGATTTAATTATTCTCTACTAGAACTTTAAAATCTTTTCTAGCTTCTTCACAATTTAATCCGTAAATGCTTTGCTTTATTTTCACTATATCAGCAATAGAAGTTCCTTTAAATCAGATCAATTTATGTGACTGCATTCATTAGCGTTATTCCTCATGCTTTTAAAGCGTTTATTCTATTTAAAATCCTTACTTAATACCATTTTTACAATCTATTAATGGCAAAAAATCCATTCGAATTGACTACTTAAACAAAAAATTAAAATGCTAAAAGTAACTCGGAAGGCCTATAAAAGCAAATGTTCATTTAGCTTCTGATTATATCTATTAAACAGTAGATAAGACAGAATTTCCATAGAAGGCACGAAAGACATTATTACTGTCTCTTTACTGTCTCTATGTAATTAAGTCTGGTGCATTTAAAATACGTGTTACACGTAGCTTAATTACATCCCCTAATGAGAAAGGTTTCATTGCCGATCCACAAGTAATCATACTCTTCAGGAAGTCATTTCTCACAATTCCCAGTAGTCATGACTCTAACTAAGGTCATGTTCATCATCTATTTTGTTTAGAGGTCAATTCTTAATCCCTAAAGATTACACACTTTGGGAAATATGTAACGAAATGACCATCTTTAAACTACCAATCGATATTTTTCATTTATTGTTTATTAATCATGCGTTTAACGTGATTTATCTCCTAGTGAAAATTAATAAATTACACTCAGATTATTTTAAATTGTTCGTGACTAATTTACATAAAGGTTATTAAAATTTTGCGAATTAGAGGTTAATTTTTACATCCAGAAGATAAATTAAAGTTTATAAAAATTTTAATATAAAATATTAAGAAGAAAAATTAATGTTAAAGTATCATGAACAGATTATGCAAAAAAAAATCTTTATAGAGAAATTTTTTGAAGGATTATTAGCTATTTTTTACAATTATAAAGCCAAATGCCAACATTGTTCTGTTAATGGAAGTGAGTTTTTCAATACTTTAATGAATGTTTATTAATTATAGCAATAATTTTAATAATAAATATAATATTCATTTTTACATCATCAACCATAATGAAATATAATTTTCACAAATTTATTAAACTCGAGCATCAATTGACAATGCTGTTGACAGTAAACTGTACAAGTGGCACATGACTAATGAATTGCTGCTCTTTCTGAATCATGAATATCTTCTGAATTAATTTCTTAATTAAATTTCAAATTTATTTATTCAAAAATTTAATGAATAAAACTTGAAATTATAAACGCTTAAACAAATCAACAAAAATAAAGTACTGTACGGAATATTGTTTGAATGCATTAAATGGTATCCAAGATGATGAATAAGAAAAATTATTATAAACAGTTTTATAACTTGTATTTATCTTATGTTTTACATAATATTATATATTTTTAAATTAATTTATATAAATATATCTTGAGATTCTATATATGCGTGTTT